>ML834948.1:65173-77679 GCA_009831015.1 Picea engelmannii
TGCAATGATCCACACCTCACAAGTTTGTAAGCTCGAGAATGCCTCACATAGCTACATTCTTCAACAATCATATCATCGTCTGCATCATCTCTCGAGGCCATACTCCATCTGAGTAATCGGGCATGATGATGAATAAGTCATGTGTTGAACCTAGCGCACTCAACTGAGTGTCTCGCATAGGTCACTCACTCACTAGAGTGATATAGGGACCATTCTTCCTATCCTAGTCACTGCTTGTGACACAGGAAGAATGACTGTCCCAACAGATGTTGAAAGCCCCACAATGGGCTACAAGGACCATTCTTCTAATCCAGACATACGTCCTAGAAGAATGATTGTCCTCCCAGATGTTGAAAGCCACGCCATGGGCTATAAGGACCATTCTTCTAATCCAAACATACGTCCTAGAAGAATGACTGTCCTGGACCATTCTCCCCCCTCTGACCACTACTGTGAACTCAAGGAAAATGTTTGTCATGTACCAATCTCCCCACTCTGGTCACTACTGTGAACTCAGGGAGACGGACCATTCTACCTGTCCGGGGCAAAGCCCCAGGAGAATAGTTGTCCTGGATCATTCTACCTATCCGAGCAATGCCCAAGAAGAATAGTTCTCCATGGTAGATCAACAATCTATCAACCTGGACCATTCTCCACAAGGAGAATGTCTGTCCACCAGTAATTTGTTCTGCCTGGACCATTGTCCACCTGGAGAATGTTTGTCCAGCAGCACGCTGACTATCCATGATGCCATATATCAGCACTCCCTCCCAACCGAGGAAGTCATTTCCTCCCTTTCAACCAAGGGAGGTAGCTCCACAAGTCCAAGCTTGTCCCTCAAGTATGCAAACTTTATCTTGGACAGAGGCTTTGTCAAAATATCAGTGGTCTGCTCATCGGTAGAGATGTACTGGAGAATCACTTCTCCCTTCTAAACTTTATCACGAATAAAATAGTACTTAATCTCAATGTGATTCAACCTATCATGGAACACGGGGTTCTTGAAAGCTTCACACAACTCTAATTATCACAATATATCACAGTCGTATCCAATACCTAATCAAATAGTCCAGAAATCAGCTTACGGAGACATACTGCTTCCATACAAGCATCACAAGCTGCAATATACTCTACTTCTGCAGTGTTGAGTGCAACAGACTTATGTTTCCTGCTAGCCCATGATATCATAGAATCTGACGGAGAAATCATCTGGGGCACATTTTCCAGTCGTTGAGGTTGCGGTAGTTAGGGAGGACACATTTGGGGTTCTCGAGCGATCATCAGATCAGATCCATGGAAATCCTTCCGACCCATTACATAGTAGGCCAAGGCACTCATTTTGAGACACTTATCAGTCGATTCCGACATTGGAATCACTAGGGCGCAGTTTTCTGGTAGCAAAGGGGGCGCATTTCCCCAGGGGGATCCATCCGGGGTCCAAACATACCAGCAAAGGGTCGGTCAGTCACCAGGACTGAGAGAGACAGCAGGGCGCACTGTTTGGAACAGTTTCCAGGCATATCTGAGGGGTCTAGCCACCAAAGAAAACTTTCCAGACTTGCAGCAGTTGTCGTATGAGTTGTCGTAGCTTGCAGCAAATCTTACACCTCTTCCATTGATCCCGCAATAGTCTCCTATTATTGAGTATTATTGTTTTAGTTTGCTTATTGTATTCTAGCTAAGATCCTTTTGTCATTTGATCTAGCCGAGTGATTTATTTTATTCAATCGCATTCGGCATTATACTCTGGAGATATCATAATATATGGTTTACAGTCTTTTGTCTCATTTACTATCCGTATGCTCATTTATATGCTGTAAACAATTAATTATACACATACACATCTAAAACGCATCGAGAAACCCCTAGTGTATCAGATCAGATATTGGACATTTCAGATTAGCAGTATTTCGTAGACTAGCCGGGTCAAGTACATTACAATGGTATCAAAGCTTTCTTCCTGCCAACCTATGAAGAAAGTACTTCTCATGACCCCATGATTCCGAGAACAGGTGAAGAATACCCAGAGGGCCAAGGAGATATTGGGGACGAGTACATCCAGTACCGCAGAGGTCATAGTAGAGACCGAAGAGACATGAACAGAAGGGACTACACTCCCTTCCACACTCAGTCCAATACAGAGCCAGAGTTAGAGGACAGAGAGCATATCAACTCTAACACAGAGGCAAAGATAGAGACGACTATGGGTGACAGGCGTGAGACACCAGAGGGAAGGGGGAAAGGCCCCAAGACACATGTTGAAACTTGACAGTACGCAGGCCATGTTGAATGACCTAGCTAGAGGACATAGGGACATGATGAATGCCATACAACAGATGGCCATCAGTACACAAATGATCCATCATAGCGTGAGCACTATAGGCGCCAATGTCGTAGGAGGAGCGAGTGGTTCAGGAGGACACTAGGGAGGTGGGCTAGTGGCTCCAGTGGATCTCGGGGCAGAGCTAGTGCACACCCTTCACCAGTCCGAGCCTACACATCGTCTTAGAGGATTCCCCGACCTTTATACCCACAATTCCAGGGAGGACAACGATTGGGACAGTCAGGGCATGTGGGAGGAAAGCCAAGTCAGGGACAGGTAGTGCCACAGGATCCGTTCGGGGAGTACAGCAGAGACTACTTGGCACTAGGACCAGAGTTCCATGCAAACATGAGTTTGCTGGACTATTGTTCGATCAGATATCGAAACAGACCCCGGGAGGCACAGAGGGGCAATGGGCAAACTCACAACATGGATTTCATCAAGAAAGTGGGAAAGCTAAACATTCCTACTTTCGGCGGATCATCGAGATGCTCAGCTCAGGCATGGGTACAGAAGCTTAACACATACTTCAAGCTTAACTCGATGACGGAGTCACAGGCTATCAATTTCGCCACTTTGCACTTGGATGGGGAAGCCCACGAGTGGTGGTACCATGGGCTGGTGACTTTGGGTCACAACCACATTACTTCATACTTGGAGTTCACTTAGAGGTTCATGGAGAGATTTGACAGAAGAGATCCAGAGCTCCATTTCAAGGACCTTACATAGTTGAGACAGACAAGATCAGTCGAGACCTTCATCACAGAGTTCCAGCGTAAGGCAGTGGTCGTATCCAATATATCAGAGCACAGACTGGTGATGTTCACCGAGACATTGACGGAGCCATTGAGAGGTTGGGTTAAGGCTTTCAAGTCTCTCACCCTACAGGAGGCCATTGTGTGCACGAGAGACATGGGAGACTCGACACTGAAACCCAAACCTGTTACCAAACCCTTTGTACCACAGAGAGACGGGGATCAGAGAAATCCTCAAAGTGAATGGAAGGGTAAGCCCAAATTGGATGATGATACCAGACGGGAGTTGATCAGGAAGAAGTTATGCTTCTCTTGCAGAGACCCTTGGGTTCCAGGCCACAGGTGCATGGGCAAGGGAGAGGTCCATTATAATAAGGTGGCAGCAGACAGTGTGGATAGTGAGGAGGAGGAGCAAGACAGTGGATCCACTAGCTCAGAGGAGGAGCCATCACAGGCAGAGGAGCAACCTCCACAGAGACGACTCACACCGATAAGGACCCACCCACCAGTAGCACCACATCCTCCTGAGCATGCTAACACATGGAAACCAACAAAGGGAGGAGTCATAGAGACCCTTTTTGGTGTTCCCAGGTAAGACACCCTCCAGATCAAAGGTATTATTCAAGGACAACGAAAAATCTCCCTAATCGATGGTGGCGCCACCCACAACTTCATCGATGCTTCATTGGTATCGAGGCAAGCACTTCAAACAGAGGAGTTTGAGGGATTCGATGTTGCAGTAGCAGATGGCCATACAGTGGAGTGTCTTGACGGAGTCCCGGACTTAGATATTAAGTTAGGTAACTACACGGTGAGAGACACATTTTATGTAGTTGACCTATCTAACACTGATGTGGTATTGGGAGTCCAGTGGTTGATCACATTGGGCAAAATCACCACTAACTACCAAACCTTGGAGATGGGATTCAGGGACAGTGATGGGAAGAGGATTGTTCTGAGGGGCATGTCGACAGGGGCACCCCGGACAGTTTCGGCCAAGAGGATGGAGAGGATCTTCAAGCATGGGGAGGTAGCATATGTTGCAAAGTGCTTGATCACTTTGCAGAAGGATTCAGAGGGTCGACASCAGTATCAAACAAAGATCAGAAACTTGTTGGGACAACATCAACAAGTTTTTGGTTCAATYCCACCAGGGAAGCCACCGGATAGGGGGTTTGAGCACACCATTGAGTTGGAGGAGGGAGCCAAACCTATGSTCACACAACCCTATCGTCATCCTAGGRGGTTCAAGGATGAGATAGTGAAAGCAATTAAGGAATTGATAGCGATGGGACACATCARACCGAGCAGCAGTCCATTCGCTTCTTCATTTGTCCTAGTTCTGAAGAAGGATGGTACCATGAGGATGTGCATCGATTACYGGGCCTTGAACAAGAAGACCATCAAGAACCGGTATCCTATCCCCYGCATAGATGAGTTGATGGATGAGCCGCATGGGGCAGTTTTCTTCTCAAAGATTGATCTTTGCTCTGGATATCATCATATCAGCATCAGAGAGCAAGACATAGAGAAGACGGCATTCAGATGCCACTTTGGTCATTTTGAGTTTTTGGTTATGCCATTTGGGCTAACCAACGCACTGGCTACATTCCAATCTTACAAGAACCACATATTCAAGGATCAGTTACAAAAATCGGTCTTGGTCTTCTTCGACGACATCTTGATCTACAGCAACACATGGAAGGAGCATATGAGGCACTTGGATGAGGTACTGAGTATCATGGAGACACAGTCACTATACGCCAAAGAATCCAATTGTGAGTTCGGTATGACGGAGTTGCTTTACTTAGGTCACATCATCAGTGCACAGGGGGTACAGGTGCACCAGGAGAAAATCAGGGCCATTCTGGATTGGACAACGCCCAGGAACGTGACAGAGTTGAAGAGCTTCTTTGGGCTATGCAGCTATTACAGGCGGTTTGTCAAGGGTTTTTCTTGTAGATTTTCTAAGGTCCTATGAGGTTGGCTGCTAAAGTTTGTCTTTTACCTTATTTTGGCTCTAAGTTTCAACTTTGTGGTTGTCCCTTGCTGTTGTTTTAGGACAACAAACAGTCACCAACTTTCTGCTCAATATTTTGATGGTTAAGTGTCCTTTTGAGGTGACCTTGCATGTGTTTTTTTTACTCAATGTTAGCACATGCAATATACATCAAAACAAATAACACTAACTCTAGATCTTTTAACTTTAAAATGTTGATCTACACTTCTAAGCATGCATGAAATTGACACATGTTTTTGGTCAACATGACCCTGGAAAAACCCCCCTATGGGGAAAACTAGTTTGGACCAGATATATATAGAAGGCCTCAAAGCAAAATGTACAACACAAGAAACATATAGAAGTGAACCTGGTACAATAGTAACCACTCCTGAAAACATTGCCTCGGAAAAACTCGGCAAACATTAAAAAATACATAATTTATTCTTTTTTTTTCAAAATTTTAAACATTTTTCAATATATAAAGCAACAACAATATCATATAAACAGATAGGCACATAAATATGGAGAAAGTACCGATATATATTATATAGTGGATGCCAAACAAAAACCGATACATCAAAGTCATTACTGAAAGTCTGAAACCAATACAAAATGACATCAGTAATCACATATATAAATCAACCTCCCAATACTCGCTAAAACTATGCTAAGACATCCATAAGCACTAATGTTGTAACCAGTCCTCTTCTGGATAGTATTTGGCATTTGACTAAGGTCTAAAGCATAAACCTAACATTATAGAAGAAAAATAGAAACTTTTCCCTTTTTCCAATAGATGAACAAACAGGGCACTAGACTGTGATTTTGAGCATTGCAACTTTTAGGTAGACAAAACATTTACAAAAAATCTAGGAAATCGCCTAATCAGAGTGGAAGACAAATTCCATGTTTTATGTTGGCTTGCCCCCGATCAATGCCTGACAGTTAATGTAGAATCCATGCAACAAGTTGGTCAAATGGACTGTGCATTATTTATCAGAAAGAAGAAACAGTCAAGCTCATCTTTTGAAGCTTTTTGGGGGATTGGATTGAATCAGAATATGGCAGCCCAAGTGGAAAAACTCGGCATCGGCAAAAACTTCTTCCCTTGCTACTCCACACACAAAAAAAACACAATGATAAAAAAAAACGAATCGGGCTCTTTATCTCGCGGCCTGGGCGACTGTGGCGAGTTTTTCTGAGTTTTTCCGATTTTTGGCGAGTTTTTCCAGAGTTTTTCAAAAACTCGTGATTTTTTCAAAACCCAAAAAACTCACGATTTTTTGTTTTGAAAAAATCGCGATTTCCCCGATTTTTTCCGATTACTCGGCGATTTCTTCTACTAGGGTCTAAACAACTTCGTTAGACTATAGCCAGGGCCAGAGAGGGGTAAACAAGGTTTACTAGAGGTCACTTTAGCCAAGGGTGTTATAATTTGAAAGTGACATTGAGCTAAAAGAGACTAAAAACGCTTTTAAGCCAACTTGAGCTAAAAATAGAGTCAACAACAAATTAGGGTTTCGAGCAGCTAGAAGAGAAGGTAAAGCGAGCTAATTCATCATTATGCAGATTTTAACTTGTCATTGAGGAGAGAGGCGCATCTCAAGAGAGATAGCTCAGTGGATTCCAGGAGGAATACACCAGTGACTGATTTCGATGTTGAGAGACACACCCTAGTCACCGAGGAGATCACACAGGTCTTCCATCAATCTTCAGCAGCAGTTTCACAGGTTCCAGCAGCAAGAGCGCACTTATTCAGGGTGAGGGCGTAGCATCTGAGGAGGTATTGAGTCGACTAGTCCCAGCCACGGAGAATCCAAAGATTCCCTTCCGACCCAGTTGAGAGGAAGGTAAGGCGCATCTATTGCCCGGTTTCTCGTCAGATTCCGACAGAGAAATCATCTGGGTGCATTTTCCAGCCGTTGAGGTTGAGGCAATTGGGAAGGACACATCAGTTATGAGGTGCAGGATACATCAGATGGATGTGAAAACAACTTTCCTCAACGGGATCATTGAGGAGGAAGTATACAAAGAGAAACCTCAGGGCTTTGAGGTACATGGGAGGGAGTCTCATGTGTGTAGACTTAAGAAAGCCTTGTACAAACTCAAACATGCACCCAGGGCATGGTACTCCAGGATTGACGGATACTTGCAAAGTATGGGATACTTGTATTTCATACTTGTTGGAAAGGATCCTCTCATATTGGTTTTGTACGTTGATGATTTATTTCTCACAGGTGTAGAGGAGCTTATTGCAGGGTACAAAGAAAATTTAGCTAGTGAGTTCGAGATGAAGGACATTGGCTTGATGCATTATTTCTTGGGGTTAGAGGTATGGTAGGTATCAAGAGAGATCTTCCTTGGAAAAGGGAAGTATGCAGTAGAGATCTTGATGAGATTCAGGATGGAGGACTGTAAACCGATGGCTACGCCTATTGTTACCAATCTGAAGAAGATTGACACTTCAGATTCAGAGTTGGTGGATCCCAGGATATATAGGCAGTTGATAGGGTCATTGTTGTATTTGGTCAACACAAGGCCAAATATTTGTTTTGTTGTGAACACCTTGAATCAATTCATGGTGGAACTGAGACACATGCAATGGATCGCAGTGAAACATGTGCCCAGGTACTTGAGAGGTACAGTGGAGTATGGATTGAGATATCTTGGAGGAGATGGAGTGGAGTTGCAAGGATATACAGACTCGGATTGGGCAGGCAGTGCAGTAGACAAAATGTGCACCTCAGGGTGTCGCTTCAGCTTGGGATCAGCAGTGATTACTGGTTTAGCAAGAAGCAGACTTTTGCAGCACCCAGTTCAAGAGAGGAAGAGTATATGGAAACAAGTTTGGCTAGTTGTGAAGCCATTTGGCTTCGCAAACTGCTTACAGGTTTATTTGATCAGAAGTTGGAGCCTACGGTGATATATTGCAATAATCATAATTGTATCAAACTCTCTGAGAATCAAGTATTCCATGATAGGTCCAAGCCTATTGAGATCAGATATCACTTCATTCGAGATAGGATCCAGAAGGGAGCAGTGAAGCTTCAGTATATTTCCACAGATGAGCAAGTTGCAGATATTCTGACCAAACCCTTGGAGAAAGGGAAGTTTGTGTTCTTCAGAGACAGACTTGGAGTGGTGCAGAATACCTTCCTCGCTAAGAGGGAGTGTTGATGTTAGTGGTAGCATCGGACAGGTATTTCCGCACAGGTCCATGTGTTTAGACATGTGGAAATCGTCCAAAGCCTTCTACTCTTGAATTTACTTTAATTAAAGGAATTATTAAAGTAAATTGTTTTTATTAATTAGTTATGTAATTAGTTATTTGAGTTATTTGAGGAAAGTGCTAAAAGTACTTAGCATTCAATCTAAATCTCAAGTGAGATAAGAAATAGATTGTAACTCACGATTATAAAAACAAGGCTAAGGTGAAGGAGAAGACACTTGACACTTGACACTTGAGATTCTTGAGAGTAGAGGATTTACTTTCGAGAGAGTTGAATCAAGAAGGACTTTGATTCAAGATCTTGGATAGTGGAGGACTTCCATCTAGAGATCAGGTCAAGGATAAGAGAGAACAGAGGCAGAGCAGGTGGGTTTCAATAATAGGAAGCCACACGAAAGTGTCGTGTCGTACCGAGCTTTCCATACAGGATTTCCGTACGTGTACGCGGGTCTTAGTGGAGACAGTCGTGTACATACACGGGTTTGTTGAAGAAAAGTCGCATACACCACGAAAAGCGTACATTTCTGGTTCGTACAGCAAGTCAGACTTTGTCAGATCTGTCTGCGGTTGTATTTCTCTCGGTGGGCCATTATCCCTGTTACGGGAGCCCTGGTTTTAGCATAATAAAATCATTCTCAACATTAGTTTTCCCTCTGAGGATTTTCCAGGGGTATCTACCCAAAAATATTGGTGTTTATGTGTGCTTGATTTGGTTTCCTTGTTTATGCTTCGGCTGCATGTTTAGTTGATTACTCAGTTGTGCTTTAATTCAATAAGTGATTTATTTGGAATTAACAGTCGGGTGTTGAGTAGGTGAAATTTCAATAGCACCCTTCGAACATGTGCCATTCTTTGCCTTGGATAAAGGTGCACCCTTGAGAGATGTGCAAATAGCGGGAGCGCCCTCAATTAGCCCATGTATAGAAAAAGTAATAATGAATGCCCTTGAGAAGTGTGTAAAAATGTCATCCATCATGTAGCTTTGACCTTTTGATCAATCAAGATATTATTAATCATGCTTGAAGTGGTGCAACCTTGGAGACTGTGCAAATAGTGGATGAGGGTGGTTATGGTCAACCTTAGATCTAGGGCAATAAAATACTAAAATAATCCTCCAAATGTGAGTGCCCTAGATAGATGTGAAAACCTCCTTAAAGCTTGGTTTCCTTTATTAATTAGTACTCAACATGTGCCATGCAATATATTAAACTTTCCCTAAAGGTGGAGCACTTCCCTATTAGTGTTTAATGTCATGAAACCCTCCTTGGATGATGGGTGCTCCACCTAGAAAGATGTGCTTGATCTTATAGATGAGCTTTGTATACCACGTGTTCACGTCTCTAATGCAATGCACCCTCCTAAGAACTTCAAAGTGTGAAATGCCTTCAAATATGTGGATTATGCCTTGAACACTATGAGGTGCACCCTCAATGAACAAATATGAATGAAAATATGCAGATAATGGCTCCAAAAGGTGAATCTCCGCCACACGTGCAACCCTACCTCCTGTTGACCACCTATTCAACTAGGGGGTCAACTCCATGTGCCATGAAGAGAGCATCATCAGATGTTAATATGTCAGAGACAATTTGGTTCTACTGGGCAATTTATGCCTCCAGCACACTTTTTTGTAAACGAAATTTCCACACCCCTGCGTGGGTTAATAATGTAATAGGTCTGCATGGGTCATAGTTAGGTTAGTTACCTTGGGATTTCTTCATTAGAAGAGTTCCTTTCATCGAGGGTTTTTTATCCTCAGGTTATTAATTGGGCTTTTCAGCCTTATTAATTTCCCTTGAGTTTTTCCCTCCCACCAGCAATAATTCCTCCAAAGTGGGGAAAGGTGTTCTAATGGGGTTATCTTCTGGTAGTTATTGTTTAGGAATGATGTAAATGACCATGTATGACATCTTAGAAAGTTTCGCAGAATTTCGTCGAGTCTAGATAGGTTTTTTTTAATTAATTAAATTAATTAAATTTTCCTCAGGTTGAAGGTTTAATTATTTAATTAATTAATTGTTTTTGAGCAAATATTGTAAAAACTAGGTCCTTGGGTTTTTTATAGGGGTATTTGTGCTCAAAAGAAATGGAATGAGACCCCCTACACCCTTGGACCAAGTTTTAGCTCAGTTGGACAACATTTGCCTAGGTGTTGATCCACCAGGAGTCTCAGTCAGTCAAAACAGTAATTTTAATTGCTAAATCATGACATAGGAAAAATGTCATTTTTGTAATTTTGAGCAAATGGGGTAAAGTAATGATGGAAAAGTGTGAGGGAGATTTTTCCTAACCTTTCCTAACCTTTTCCAACCCTCACATCACCCCCTCACCTAGCCATTAAGAAAAAACGTCACTTTTCCTAGACTAGTGTGTCTCCCTTCTAGAAAGTCTCCAAAAAGTGAAAAAATAATAAAAAAATTAATGGGAGACTTATTATATCCCTTGGTGTGCCTTCTTAGACCCTAAAACTCATCAATTCAGTTATCAAATCCTTGCCAGCTCACTCCAACTCATTTCCACTTCATTCATCCATGCCAAAACCCTAACTTACCAAAACCCTAAAAGTGACTTTTCTTTGATGTGTGACACTTGTAACTCATCCAAGAGGGGTAGCTTTGCCTTCCCAAATATAAATAGAACCCCTCCCTCACTCATTTCTACACCATATCTTGAGCTATTGTTATGCTACTGGATTTCTCCCTCATCTCTCTCTCTCTTGTTCATTGTGCTTCCTTTCCATTTTGAGAGTGTTGGAGCAACATGTTGTTGCAAGACTCTCCTCTTGAGTAATAGAAAGGCTTTGGAGGATTTGAAGAAACAAAGAGTATTATTGTTGCTTCTTGCTACTATTGAGGTGATCTTGTTCTATTTTTCTCCCTCATTCTTGCTTCAAGTTTAAAGATCTAAAGTAGAAGCTCCAAGCAAAGTATTTTGTTTGGATAGATTCGTGGTAGTATTATCAATGATCTAGTGAAGTGTTTATTTGGGTATTGCAAAGTATTTTGTTTTACCATCTAGATCTACTCACATTCTATCTATTTTTGTAGTTTTTCGCACAACTTTTGCAGGTTTACCTCCAAGGTTTTGTTGGGCTAGCCTCAAGGAAGAGTCTACTCTTAAAACCTACCTAAAACTCTATTGATTTTCAGATCTGATTTCTTTGCTCGTTCTTTCCAGATTTCAGTTTGCTAACAATCATAGATAGGTCACATTAAATCTATTTTTATTGGGATACTTGTATGTGAAAAAATTCTGCATAAAAACATAAATTTTTCTTGACTTGTGGTGTTTTGTGTAGCATTTCCAGCAAGCAATAGCTTGCTGGTTTTTGCAGGTTCTTACCAGGTATAAGGGTTATGCTGTCCACTTTCGGTCATACAACACCTCAAGAACTTCTCCATTGATTGGGTAATGAAGACTCACCCTTTCCCTTCTCTTTCTAGCATTTCTAAAGTCATTCTCTTGCTTCCAAACCCTCTTTGGCACAACAAAGGTAGGCTTGCCTCCACCTTGTGCCATTGTGAGTGGTTCTTAGTTCTTGCTTTTCATTTCAAGTCTTCTTCTTCATTGTTGCCTACACCTTGGGTGAGACATCCCCAATATCATATGGCTAGATTAGTTATGTGTTAATGATTTGCTTATGCTCACATGGTTAAAATTTTCTAGAAGTAGATCTCACATTCACACAACTAATCTTAGTTTAAGCCCTTGGGGCATAATCTTACTTACATGCTATAATCTTTCAAGTTTCATAACACATGTTCTAATGCAATATCACATGGTTTAATGCAATGATGGTGGTTTAAGAAATAATCTGTTTAACTTGCAAATAACTTACCTTTAAGGCCATTTGCCATCATTTAAGTTTGAAGTATATGTGGGGCATGTTTATGGTGTAGGGACACACTCTTATTTCAACAAGTACTTTTCATCTCTTAGCACTTTTTTTCTTAATGCAATAACACTCATGGTTAAGTGGTGATGAGCTAAAGCATTTTCTTCTTTCTTTGGCAAGTTGTTCTTGTCCTTTAAAAGCACTCTTTTCTTTCAAGCTTGCAAACATTCTTGGTTAAGTAAATGGTGTAGGAATAACTTGTTCTTTTCAGCAATCCATTATACATGCTACATGTGTTTACATGCTTCATTCTTAAGATTTAAAACACATCTTTTGGGCTGATTAAAGTTTCGGTTTTGGCA
>ML834949.1:8310-25763 GCA_009831015.1 Picea engelmannii
TTTCATTGTTAAATTCCATCATGATATTATAAGACATCAGAAACATTCACACAACCATCAACACTATATTTGAGTTTTCATAGACTAGAAGATAGTTTTCTTGCTTTTGTAGGATAGATAGTCTTTTGCTTTGGTAGATTAAAGAGTAGTTTGTTTATCATAGATTAAGGATTAGTTGTTAGTTACTCTTTGCTTTCAATTTAGTAGATTTCATTTTGTAAATTAGAAATAGTTGTGGAAATTAGTTTAAGAATAGAGTTCACTTTCCTCTTAGCTTAGTTAGTTGCTTATTGAGTAGTCTTAATTAGTTTACTTGTTGTAGAAGTTGTCTTAGGTTAGTTAGTTGTTTACTTTCTTTAGTAGGTTATTTGCTTACTTGTCTATCCTTGCTTTGATAGTGTAGTTGCTTGTTTATTTACTTGCTTTCATAGGATAGTTGTTTATTGAATTTTAATAGGTTAGTTAAAGTAGTTTTCTTTTGCTTATTGTTATGAATGAACTAGTTTTCTTTAAGTAGGGTTTTCATTTCCTTTCCTAGAACTATCCATCAATCCTTTGTTCAAAGGTTACTTAGGGTAAATAGTTTGAATTCCTTAGTAGGGTTTGATCATTAGTAGTACTTGCTTGAGTAGATTATACCTTAGATAGCCACTTCCTTAGTTAGACTATACTACTACCAATCCTTCTACCTTGGCATATATTTTGCTACAACTCTAAGTTTACTTACCCCGGGTTGACAATTTAATTGAGAGTATTTAGTGTGTTTTTAGAGCATATATAACACCCATCAACCATTATCATCTCATTATGGAGGCTGGGGGAAATGAAAAGAATAGAGATGATCGTACCACACATCCTCCGAAAATCCTATCGGCTGCATCTCACATGCCCTGGGTCATACTTTTCCTCACATATGTGGCACAATAATTATTTGAAACGCAAGGCATTCAGTGTCCCCTGGCACGTTTCAGCTTGATGCCCCGCTCCGTTAAAAATTCTAGATGTTCTGTAAGAGTTCTATTCATTTCATTGAGATTATGCACTAGTGGAGATTCGTCTTGTGAGCCCAATTCGATCAATCTCTGTGTTTTGGTATTTTTTCCAGTCAAGGATGTCTAAACGAATACGTTGTCGCACTATGGGATCTCCTCAAAATGTGAGGCAAGGTCTGCGGGGCAATCAGAGTGCCAGGTCTGAGCCCCAACATGCTTGGGACTCATTCTTATCGACATAGGGTATTCCTGAGGTTCCAAAGGAAAATTATGACCTTCACGCGGGAGCTGTAGTGTCGCTATGTGTGGATACCGAGGTGGAAGAAAATACATCAGAAGCGCATAGGTTGGAGAACACGCTCCCTCCACAGAAAATACCATGGAGGAGAGGGAGGCCTCAAAAAAATAAGGAAGTCGAGGAACACCAAAACCTGGTCGAATCATGTGCATGATCAGCTGCCGAAGAGTCCTTAATGTGCGCTATCCGGCTTGAACTGGTCGAAACCATAAGTTAGGGAAGCGGGAGAAGAATGAGAAGGATGAAAACTTGGGGTTCCAATGCTCAAGATCCTAACAAGCAACTGGAACATGCACAACTTTCCATAGCTAAACTTTACCAGGAGAATTGAGAGTTATGACGACAGTTGGCGGAAAATAACCCTAAGGTGTCAACATCGCAAGGTCGTGAAGGTAATGTAACCTGGATTAAATGAAAGATCCAAGAAGCATAAGATATGATCATGCAGCTACGCGAAGCTCAAAGGGTATCAAAAGAGAAGAACATGAAAACACCACAAGGAGCGTGGAGTAGCACAAGAGAAAATCTGTGCGCAAAAGAGACATGAATGGTGGGCATTGTTTTGTTTTCTCAGACATGACCCATAATTTTGATAAATTTCCCTGTTTGTTGTAAACATTTTCACATTCTCAAAGTGATCAGATCAGTTGGCCAAAATATGTTGGTAGTGTTTTATTGTATGTAACCCGAACCCGACGGGAATCTTAAAATGTAAAACTTCTAAATTTTGCCGAAAGGATTCTAGTCATAGAAATTGAATGTAAAAATTATTGTGTTCTTGTCTCAGCCTCTTGTAAATTAGCCTCAATTTTATAATTAGCATAGCTCTGGGTTGCTTTGTATTTTGGTTGATATTTTCCTAACCAAAACTCTCGATGTCGAT
Organism: Picea engelmannii; assembly: GCA_009831015.1. Lineage (NCBI taxonomy): Eukaryota > Viridiplantae > Streptophyta > Pinopsida > Pinales > Pinaceae > Picea > Picea engelmannii. Next base: position 10,484 of record ML834949.1, read on the forward strand.
TGATACTAACGTGGCGTCACTAACTCGAGAGTCATTGAATAAAACTTGGAACTCGGTTCATGGGTCATGGTCAGAATCGGGACTTTGTTTAAGTCGAACGTACTAAAATGAGCTTAATGTTGTGATTGTCGATGTCAGTGAATATTGGGGCTCGACCTTCGGAAATAAAATTAACACACAGTTTCTTCATGGGTTATCGTCCCTCGAATCTCCCGATACCGAAAACATTTCGGAAGTCGGCGATTGGCGATCATTATTTCATTTTCGTTCAACACTTATTCTCTTAGTCTTTTGTTGATGGCGAAGGGATCGGTCATCGGCGATATTCTTGGTGATGCTTGTCATGAAAGAGATCGTGCGTCTGTCGATGCCGACGAAGATCGGGACTCGACAATTTTGGTTCTCTCTAGAGATTTGTTTCACACTTAATCCTTTTTGATGTTGAATTCCTTAAGCACGGCCGGGAAAGATTTGACTCTCAATTCTCTAATTTAGATATTAGTTCTTTGAAGTTGATGGTTTTCACATGTCCAAGAAAACTTTTAAATACTTAATGAGAATAAAAAATGATAAACAAAGGACACATTTTTCATATTTAGATAATGCTAAAAGATCAGGTGGTACCCAAAAAGTGAAATTTGACGTAGAAATTTTAGGGTGTGTTGAGTGCTCAATAGGTACCTCTACACTGCCAGGTCAATCATCCCATTGATCTAACCCTAAGCACACCACTATATAATGGGTCAGTCTATCATCGCTCCCTGTTAGAAAACGAGGAGATCAAGAGGTAGATCCAAGAACTTCTCCACAAGGGGCACATCCATACCATCTCATATCCTTGTGGGAGCCCAATCGTGATGGTGCAGAAGAAAGATGGGACCTGGAGACTCTGCATTGATTATCGAGCCTTGAATAAAATCACAGTCTGAAACCGGTACCCAATTTCCCGAATCAACGACCTCCTTGATCAACTCACAGGGGCCAAATAATTTAGTAAGATTGATCTGAAGTCTGGCTACCACCAGGTCCCAATAGAACATACATATGTATGGAAGACTGTCTTCAATTCAAAAGAAGGTATTTTTGAATGGTTGGTCATGCATTTTGGTTTGACAAATGCTCCAACAAATTTTATGAGGATAATGGATGATATCCTACAGCCTTTCACCAATACTTTTGTATTGGTTTATCTGGATGGAATCCTCATCTACAACAAGACTTGGGTGGAATACTTGCAGCGTATTCAGCAGGTTATGCACATCCTGCGGCAACACAAACTATATGCAAACTCGGAAAAATGCTCCTTCAACATGGACATGGTCCATTACTTAGGCTACATCATTGATCAACATGGTGTGCATGTGGATCCATCCAAGATCCAGGTCATTCGTGACTGGCGAAATCCAACCACACTCACTGAACTTCGAAGCTTCTTGGGCCTCACCAATTTCTACCACAGGTTGGTGTTAGGATTCTTTCATATCGCAAGGGCCCTCAGCCAAGTAACCAGGGGTGGCGGTAATGAAAAATTTGTTTGGGGCCTATCCCAGAAATAAACCTTCAATGACTTGAAGAAGTGTTTGTGCTCATCCCTGGTACTTTCATTACCAGACCTGCAACATCCCTTTGAGATCGAGACAGATGCTTCAGACTATGTTGTGGGCACCATTCTCACTCAACACGACCACCCCGTGGCATATCATAGTGAGACACTATCATATGATATATGTAAGTACCCTAATTACGACAAATAAATGTACTCCATTGTGCAAGCTTGTCGCTAGTGGAAACATTACATTATTGGGAAGGATACAGTCATCCACACTGATCACAAGCCACTACAATTCATTCAAACCCAAAGAAAAGTGCAGAATGAATACCATCAGAAGTGTTCAACATACTTATAGTAGTTCCACCTCAACATCAAGTATAAAACAAGAAGTACCAACTGAGTTATTGACTACCTCAGTCGACCTCCAATCATGGCACTCACCATGGTGCTAGGCTCTTGCGGCCACAATACCTATGGATGGCCCCACCTCTACGAGACAAACCCTGACTTCTCCACCACCTACCAAATGTTGGGTGCCAACTCAGTGGTCGCTAATTTCCATCTTCGGGATGGGTTGTTGTGTCATCTAGGGAATCTCTGTGTTCCATCAAGAGAACATGTGAAGCTAATTTGGGAATCTCACTACAATCAGGTGGCAGAACACTTTCGCATCGAAAAGACAGTGGAAATGCTATAGAAACATTTCTACTGATCAAAACTTCGACAGGATGTCGGCAAGCATATCAGGTCATGCATCGCCTGCGTTATTTCCAAACTGACCACTAAAAAATAGGGCTTGTACACCCCTCTGCCTACTCCTAATAGGTCATGGGAATCCATCTCAATGGACTACATGTCGGGCCTCCTGTCCACAAGAGGGGAAATGATTGTGTTTTTTTTGTTGTTGATCACTTTTCCAAGATGGTGATTCTAGCCACCTGCAAGAAGAACATCACAGTAGAAGCCACTGCCAAGATCTTCTTTGAATGAATATGGGTACATTTTGGGATCCCACAAAAAATTATCTCAGACCATGACAGTCAGTTCCTCAGCTCATTCTAGTCGATCCTCTAGTCACTGTTGGATACCAAGCTCACCAAATCCAATGTCTTCCACCCCCAGACAGATGGCCAAACTGAGGTCATCAACCGGATGGTCGTACATATCCTACGCATGTAAAATTCAAAACACCCCCACACATGGGATGAGAGACTTCCCTATGTCCATCATAGCTACAATCAAGCCCTGCAGAGCTCAACTGGCCACATCCCCTTTCAGGTGGGGTTGGGATTCCAACCATTGGGCCCCATGGATGTTGCACTACCCCTGGAGACCATCTCGACCGACTCATCCCCTGATCCACCAGAAGCTTACAAAGACACCTGGTTCATTGAGTGGATCCAGCACATCCACCAACAGGTTTAGGATATTCTACAAAAGTCTAATGCCAAGTACAAGCAGTGCCATGATCAACATTGGGTGCCACATAAGTTTTAGGTGGGCGACAAAGTTTGGTTGCATTTGCAGAAAGAACACCTTACAGGGCCCCATCGGAAGCTTCAACCACTCCCTTATGGGTCTTACACCATCACCAAGGTTGTGGGTGACAATGCTTTTGAGCTCAGCATTCCCCCCTTCCTTGGTCTGCATCCAGTCTTCAACGTGGATCTCCTTCAGCCATATTTCCCACCATTATTGGACACCTCAGAGATAACAGAGAAGTTGACACCAAAAGAGATCAACCATGAATGCATGCAACAAGAATCCAATGATCATATTGTGGACACACAGATCAAGGGCACTCGACATTAAAGGCTCCAAATTTATCGATTTGTCAAAGTAGGGCAGCTCCTGCACCAAGGCAAGTGGCTCACCCGGGGCCAAATTCAACAGAAATTTCTCATCTGATGGGAGAACTAAACGCAATGGATAAAATTGTCTCTTAAGGATGGAGGATTGATCCAGGTGGATATAGATGGCCACCCACCTATTCCACTGGCTCGAAAAACAATTTTCCACCTTGGCAGTTTTTCGGCAATTTTTTGGGTTCCAAACTTCTAGGGCCTTTTTTAGGCCCTAAATGACGTTTTTTTGGGTATTTGGGGACCGGTTGGATTTCCAAAGACATTGACTTGGGCCAGTCAAAAAACTTCTTCTCAATTATACCTTTCCAACATGCTATCATGCACCTAAAACGGATATCGTATGCAAAAGTTACGACCCCGAGAAGTTGATGTACTAACTTACCCAAATGGGGCCCACATGACTTTTGGCGCTTCATCTCCTAGGGTTAGGTTCTTGGATGTCTAGGGTTTTTGACATTCCTGTTTATTGTAAAATGCCTTCAGATCCTCATTGTAACCATATTCTTGTGAATGAGCGCAATTGTCACATCTCTTCTTGGAGATAAGCCGCCACCATTCCAGCAAGCTTGTTTTCCGTTGCATTTTACAGTTTCATCTTATTTCTTTATTGAATAGAAAACCAATTTTATTGTATCTCTCTTATTTTGTGTTAAACATATTTTAATAATCTGTTCATTTCGTTCTGCTCATAAAATCCAGATCAAGTGGACTTTGATGATGAGGTCAGGGATCTTCTAATCATGTGCTCATTGTTAGAGAGCTGGAACGACTTGGTCATGGTTGTAAGTAACTCTATCTCTGGTTCAAACACTTTGAAATTTGATGATGTTGTCAGTGTTATCCTTAGTGAGGAAATGCGACAGAAAATCACAGGTGAGACATCAGGTAATGCGTTCAACATGGAGAACATGGGAAGACAAAAGGATAGAGGAAAGGGCTCAAGGAACCGTGGCAATTCTAGGAAGGGCAGATCCAAATCCAGATTTGGAAAGATAGAGTGTTGGAATTGTGGGAAGAAATGACATCTAAAGGAAGACTACAAAGCTCCAAAGAAACATAGAGATGGACAGTAGGAGAAAAATCAGGAAGCAAATGTAACAAGTGATGTGTTACAAGATGCTTTGATTCTTTTGTAGATAATATTTATGAGTCTTGGGTAGTAGATTTAGGGGCTTCATTTCATGCCACCCCATAGGAAGCATTTTCTATATTATGTTCAAGATGATTTTGGACAGGTTCATTTGGGTGATGATGCACCATGAAAAATTGTTGGAATGGGAAAGGTAGAAATAAAGAAAAATAATGGAAACCAATGGTTGTTGAAAAAGGTAAGACATGTTCCTGATCTAAGGAAAAATGTAATTTCAACAGGGCAGTTGGAAAGTGAAGGTTGTATATCCATATTTACATATAAGGTGTGGAAGGTCACCAAAGGATCATTGGTGATATAAAAAGGAAAGAAGGTAGGTACATTGTATTTATGTATTGGTAATACTAACTATTCTATCTCTTTAGCTTCTACAACAGTGGATAAAACACTATGGAATCATAAGCTCAGAAACATGAGTGAGAAGGGGATGTAGATACTTCACAAAAGAAATTTGTTTCCAAATATTAAACAAATTGATTTGGATATTTTGAGCATTGTGTTTATGGAAAGCAAAAGAGAGTCGGAAAATAAAAGAAGAGTGAAAGGTTAAATCTTGTGTATATAGATGTATGGGGACCATATCAAGTATCATATCTTGGTGGATCTCATTATTATGTTACTTTTATTGATGATGCAACTATAAAAACTTGGTTTTATTGCATTCAACAAAAATATGATGTTTTTGATACTTTTAAGAAATGGAAAGCTTTGGTTGAGAATGAGACAGAAAAAAGGTTGAAGTGTCTCAGATCAGAAAATGGAGGTGAATATTGTAGCAAGGATTTTGATGATTACTGTTCATACCATGGGATTCATATAGAGAAGATAGTTCCAGGAACAACACAAGAAAATGGTGTGTCGGAAAGGATGAACAGGACAATCATGGAACGTGCAAGGAGTATGAGATTGCATGTTGGTTTGCCCTTACAGTTCTGGGTAGATGTTGTAGATACTGATGTTTACTTAATAAACAGAGGACATTAAATATCTTTGGATGGTATAATTCCAGAGGAGGCATGGACAGGTAAAAAGGTAAACTATTTTTTTTAAAGACTTTCAATTGTGAATCATTTGTCCATATTGATAAAGAAAATAGAACAAAGCTTGAGGAAAAATCCAAGAAGTGTACCTTTATTGGATACAGTGTTAATGATTTTGGTTATTGCTTATGGGATTATGAAAATAAAAAATCATTAGGAGTAGAGATGTCATATTCAATGAGAAGGTCATGTAAAAAGATCAGTTGCAGGGAAAGAAACAGGAAAAAGAAAAACCAGAATACATGGTGCTTAATGAGATCATGGAAAAAGAAATTCCAAAGTTACCAGAAAATAAAAATGTTAAACAACAGGATCAACAGCTACCTCAAACTCCTGTAAGTGTTGTTAGAAGATCTACCAGGTTAAGTAGACCCTCTGAATGATACTGTCCTTCATTATATTATTTATTGTTGACTGATTCTGGTGAACCGGAATTTTATGAAGAGGCAATGTAGGTAGACACTAAAAATAAGTGGGAGCAAGGAATGAAAGAGGAAATGGATTCCTTGGTAAATAAACAGACTTGGAACTTGGTTCAATTTCCTTCAGGAAAAAGAGCATTGCAGAATAAATGGGTTTAAAAGTTGAAGGAAGAAGATGGAGGGAAAAATGGTACAATGCTAGACTTGTTGTAAAGGGGTTTGCACAAAAGAAACACATAGATTTCGATGAAACATTTTCTTCTGTTTTTAAAATGACTTCAATTAGGACTATTTTAAGTCTTGTGGCAGAAGAATATTTGCATCTTGAACAGTTATATGCAAAAACAAATTTTCTCCATGGGGATTTAGAGGAAGAGATTTATATGCAGCAGCCATAGGGGTATGAGGTCAAAGGGAAGGAAAATTTGGTATGCAGGTTGAAGAAGAGATTGTATAGCCTAAATCAAGCTCCAAGGCAGTGGTATTTGACATCTAATAGGTTTATGACAGAACAAGGTTATAGTAGATGTCATTCTGATCACTATGTTTATTTCAAAAAGATAGAAAAATGAAGTTATATTATCTTGCTATTGTATGTAGATGACATGCTTGTTGCAGGGTCTAATATGTAAGATATAAATGTGCTCAAGAATAAATTATCTAATTCATTTGAGATGAAGGGTTTGGGTGCTGCAAATAAAATCCTTGGTATGAGAATAACAAGAGACGGGAAAACATGCAAATTGACATTGTCTCAGGGTGAGTACATAGAGAATGTGTTGGAGAGGTTTAGAATGCAGAATGAAAAACCAGTTAGTGCACCTTTGGCCAGCCATTTAAAATTAACTAAGGAAAGATGTCCCAAGACACGGGAGGAGATAGAATACATGTCCAGGGTCCCTTATTCATCAGTAGTTGGAAACTTGATGTATCTGATGGTTTGCACAAGACCAGATATTGCACATGCAGTGGGAGTTGTGAGCAGGTATATGAAAAATCTAGGTAAAAAACATTGGGAGTCAGTGAAGTGGATTATCATGTATTTGAGAGGTACTTCAACTCATGCATTATGTTTTGGAGGTTCAAACACTATTCTACAGAGTTCCAAATGGAAAAAACTCATCATAGCAATGTTCAAACACAAAAGTTTCTAAGCAAGAATGCATAAGCAAATGAGGTTTTGGATAACTTCAGTCAGTGATTTAAAGATAAGTGTGGGTAGATGGAAGAATTAATGAGAAGGATGAATAATGTTTCTATAAGCATCAAGCCTTACTAGAAGATAAGTGAAGAAAAATCTCAGACACAAGAACTTCTTGATCTAAACCTTAAAACACTGATAACTATTACACCAGCATCATAATCAAGCATACATTACAACATAGCTATAATATCTCAATTGAATCATTCAATAATGAGAAAATTAGAGTAATAAAGAAGAAATATTACAGGTGACTACAAGGGGTGTATCGCAGTACTTTAGGCATACTATGTACTCTCTGGGAGACACCCGAAGGGACCTTTAGTTAGAGGTATGGGTAACTACTTCTCCTAGCCAGTCGTTTGCCTTTCTGAATGATTTGGATGATCAAGACTCCATCTCCCTGGGTAGGAAGTATTCAGAGGGGCGGTTTGTTTGGTTTGTATATTTTTAGAATTTTCTTCTTAGTGGTGTGCTTTGTGCTCCCTAGTTTTCCATAGTCAGTCATTGCTTTGGGTCTCTCACCTAGGGTGGTATACCTCCCACTCCATCAGTCATGTGGACTTTTTGGTCTTCCACTTAGAAACATGGAGGCGCCCCTTTATAGGAATTGTTTGTTATACCACTGGTTCACTAGAGTCAGTGTGTGAGACTTTTATGGACTTGAACGATCCTGCAAGGGGAGAACCTATGCATAAGATCTTCATGAAAAAAGTTCCTAACAATACCAAACAAGGAACCCCTTCACAAGGGGATTCTTGTGATTTTCCTTTCTTTGGAAATGTTGGTGTCCCTTTTGTTAGCACTCTGTAAATTTTGTTTGGATGATAGACAAACGACATAGGTAACTATTTCAACCTACTTTAGAGCTAAGGCACTAGCTTGCTCAACTCAAAGAGGGCTCTCTCATGTCACTTGATATTTATTTAGAAATTGGTGGCTAGATTTGGTTTGTTTTGGGGTTTTTTAATAAAGTTGTTGGCTAAGAAGGGGAGGGACACTCAGGGCTATGGAGTCAAAATTTCTAAAAATGAATGAAAACAATGATCAACTGGTAGAACTCTCCAGAGGATAAAGGCTAAACGAGGCGATGAATCTGAGTTGTGAATTGATATTTGCAGAGTGTAAGAGGAAAGGGGAAAAACAATTAACTGCATCAGAGCATTAATAAAATGAATTATGAATTAGTTAGGAAGAAATACACACAGTTTAAGTTGTTTCATCCGAGAGCATCAAGGGATGAATTCTGGGCTTTTAACTATCCAATTTAAATAGATGAAAATGTAAATGGAATTAAAGAACACAGGAAATACAAACAATGAAGGAAGACACTCATATCATAGCCATTAGAATATTTTCATAAACAGTTCAAAATGCTTATGCATATGTATTCAATTCAATCCCAGAAAAATTACAATTGAGTCCAGAACCACTAGAATTTTTCCCTTGCAATTTTTCCCATCATTAATACACTCGGAACCTCTAATACTTATACAATTTGAGTTCCTTCAGTGTGCAACCAGTTACAATAACTGAAATGAAACATTACAACTTCTACAATGATTATAAATGACATTTTTCAGAAAAAACGTTTCATGATCCCTACAGATTCCTCTGACACTCCAGCTCCTTCATCTGCCACGTTCTCTTTGAAATGTCACTTATACTCTTTCAAATATAATTTATTTTATCCATATTCTCATTAAATATTTGGGAATAATATATTTGAACAAAATAATTCCCAAATATTTTTCTATCCTGTAGAATTAAATTTCCATAATTTAATTCATGCCCGTGGTTTTTAAAACCATTTATTGTTTTTCCCAATTCACCATTTCACTATAAAAAACATTTACCATTTAATGTTTTTCCAACTTACCATTTCACTGTAAAAAAAACATTTACTGTGTAATGTTTTTCCAACTTACCATTTCACTGTGGAAAAACATTTACCGTGTGTTTTTTCCAGTTTACCGTCTTTGGTAAAATACCTTTTATCTTATGTAAATCTTTGGATAAAGGATTATCCAAGTCTTCGTTCATGTGCATCTTCCCATTTAAATCTTTTGCATGGAAATAAACATTAATTTATTTAGTTTGTAAAACTTGAATCTTACCTCCGTAAAACCTTTTCACCGTGAGGAGGAATTGCATTTATTAGAAATTCCATAATTGTTGTTGAAATGCACTCGTGGAAAAATGCCTCACATTAAAAATATGATAAATGTTGCATTTATTACATCACGCTTGGGTTGGAGTGGTGCCCTCCTTCACATAATTAACCTCCTCGCTACTCCAATCCCCGATATGTATGTGCACCCTCCATCCAACCTTTGACTTTTCCATATTATAAATTGAGATTCATGCCCATGATTTGACGTGATTCCATAAATTAAATATTGGATTAAATATTAATATAAATATTTTAATATAAAAATATTTATATTAATAATAATAAACCCTTTTTATATTTTCTAAGGACTTTGGGCTTATGAGGGTTAACATGTGACTTTGTGGATAGGATAAGGGTACTTATAAAAGGAATATTTTTTATTTTCAACGAGAATATGAAAATAAGGGTAAAAATGAATGAAGTGATGAAACTAAGGGATTTAGATAAGCGTTAAGGATAGGTATAGGTTTGGGATATTTGCCAATTTTTTTACTTATGGAGGACATGACCATTTTGGATGATCAGTTAAGTGAAGGATTTAGGTGATGGGAGCCTAATGGAGCTAGTGAAAAAATTTGAAAATCTGAGTTCAAAAATAGCACAAGGGCAAGACGCTTTGGGAAAAATTAATACAAATTAGCAGGTGATAACACCTTTGATGGCCACTTTGTACATTCTTGGGTTGAATGTGGGACTACCGTTTTGGTTGGGTACCATTCCAAATGTCATGAATTCTCTTGACACTTCTCATTTAAGCCCCTTATGTCATGGGTATCATGTTGATGTTCCTTTTTCAACAAATTATTCTCCTCCCCCTTATGCCTTCTCTAGTGAAATTCTAGCTACTAGTAAATGGAAGTCTAAATGAAATAGAAAGAGGAAGAATAAGAAGAAGAAGTCACCAACCTCTATGATTCATGTTGGATATAGGTCCTCAACCTCTGCAAGTCATGTTGAATACCAACACCCAGCCTCTGCAAGTCATGTTGGGGGAAAAAGTACAATCATTGCTAGTCATATTGGCGATTGTCAGGCTGCTAAATTGAAACTTTTAAGTGACCTAAAACACTAAATTGTCAAACCAGGGTTGGTAAACTTTGAGCTAATACACAGTATGTGCAGGCAAGCGTCTAGTCTCTATATGAATGCTATCCTAAGAAGAAAACACACACCTATTCTGAGAACTTGAATTTTAATAACTATCTTGAAACTGAGCATTTCCTATTTAAGTCGTCAATAGAAAAACAGTCTTGTGCTCAAACGCTGGTACTGCTATTTCTATTCAAAAGTGTGGTTCCACAAGATTATTTTACCTCTATGTTCGATCATCTACCATCATCATTTCTATTCAAGTCATGACACAAAGAGTATTTTCGAAAATGCATTCAATCTGGTCATCAAAAATGAATCTAAAGCTGTCTACAGGAAAACAGAGTACTTTCCTACTTACTGGTACCAGGAGCTCCCCTTTGATTTAACTGTAATCTAACTGTCCTAAGTAAGAAGGATAACTAACTGTCTAACAAAACAAGTTCATTCACACTCTAAGTTATGCTCGAATGGAAAATGAAAAGCCAAACAAACCACGTTCATACTCTTAAACTCTACAGGCATCAATTATGCATTCAATACCCATCAATATAAAAGATAACAGTACGCTGGCACGATTCAAGTGAAGAATAAATAAACACGATTCTGTAACAACTAAATCGATGACACCTTATGAGCTGTAGGTATACTGTCCATGTAAGAAAATGTTAACACACTAAAACAACTAAATCTATGAACGTTAAGCTACCTCGTATGCAAGTTCTAACACACTGAAATGAACTAAATCTGAAACGAAGTAACACAGCAACTTGCACCGGTTTGGCGGGCCCAACCAAATAGTACAAACACCGGAGGAAAGAACCAAAACGAACTACAGCATTCTATGCAAGCATTGTGTAATATTTACGCTCCATTAACTCAAAAAAGAATACATCAAATCACATCAGTCAAATAATATAACGTAACAGTAGTTTGTATTCAAAAACATAGGTTCACGGCATAACATAATCCAGCAACAATAACAACAACAACCCATTCTCAGGAGTGAACACGGGTTTATATCCAAATCATTCTGTTTGTAACAGTAAAACAAAGGTACGTAAAACAAACGGATCCCCGATCCGAGAATAGTCTTGGAATCAAATGTTAAAACGCATTTCACATCTTCGTGACACATAGTGTCACAAAGTGTGAACGATGAAGAATAATCAATCCAGGTTTATCATGATGCTTTCGAGTACCCTATGGCGATGACTCCAGCTGTCATGTGAATCTCTCTATCTCCCATTCGAACCATAATGCACACCATAACGCAAAGATCTTGAGCGGCTCCAATGGTACCTCCACGGGTACGAGTTGGTACCTGGTACCAGCATCCTGTTCCAAAAATAGCAGTGGTACCTAATCCAAGCGATATTAGTTCCAATACCAATTTAGAGAATTAAAGTGCATAAAAATAGCTTGAAATGCAAATATACCTTAGGTAACCCCATCGAATGGTAGGGAGAGGTTAGTTATGTCAAAACGAGGCCAAAAGGGTGGTACTGTCATATAAGTGGAGGTCTGTGGTATATAAAATAGGCAAAGAACATGGTCAAAACCGGGGACCAACATACCCCCACACTGAAGTCCTTACCTGTTCTCAGGCAACAAAAATCAAAAACCGGTAGCCATCAAAGGGTTGCAACGGCTGCAACCAGCATCTGTAGCCTCTCCTACTTCTTTAGATTCCTGATTTCTTTCTTAAGGACCCTGTTGATTATAACATGCTTCTTAGCAATCCTCTGAAGTTGCCTGTTCCTTTTGAAAATATCTTTCTTCCTCTTCTTTAACCTTTCAATTTTTGACAAAAGGTGGGTCACCCTGAGCTTCAAGAGTTCGTTTTCGGTTTTAATATGTCTGTCCAGTACAACGTACTCGTGCAACTTCTCCTTTAATCTGCTATTCTTGCTCTCTAGTTTTGCCACCATTGGTTTTAAGGATCGGTTGGAGGAAATTTGGCAGTGAGTTTCAAATGTTTGGTCTTGGCCTAGCTGTGGTGAAGGACTCGATGCATGCGTGAGTTCTTCGGGACTTTGAACATGGGTGTGAAATCTATCGGAGTTATGGTCTGAACCGAATTTGGGAGTAAACTGATCTGGGCTGTGCTCATAAGTATCAGCAGGATCAAAGTTACGATCTAGGCTGAGTTCATGGTTGTCAATTGAATCTGGATGAACGGGGATGAGTGTAGAAGTGTCAACTAGATGGGGTTCAGGGGTGAGCTCACTTAGCATCTGAACGGGGGTACCGTTTGGTACTTGAACGGATTCATTCTGCACAATTTTCTTGGGTGTAGTGGCCTGCCGATTGGTTCTATGATTTTTTTGAATGAGCTGGGACAAAGTCCAGGTCATCTCAGATGGCTCCGGGGCCTCCTCATGACCATCTATACTTTCCAATATTTCTTGTGTGGGGTAGCTGGGTACCGAGTCGTCCATTCCTGACAATACACTTTTACATTTCCTCTTCAGGTTCCTCCTAGGCTTATCAGCTGACTCGGCTAGTTCCTCCACATCGATTATGTTCTCGGTAGCTGGGGGAGAACTCGGGGCTTCGATGTTCGCCTCTATAGGTATGGTGGCCTTCCCAGTTTCAGTGTTGGTTTCTCCCTCGTCACCAATTGGAGGTTCGGGCTCAGGGTCCCTAGCAGAGTCTTTAGTCAGGGTTTTGACTTTCTTTTTCTTGGGGTTCAACTTTTTCTGTATGGAAACCGGCTTCACCTTCTTAGCTTTAGACCGGGCACATGCGAGGGTTTTTACCGTGAAGAGGTCCCACATTTCTTTCTTTTTCAACAGTGCAGATGTAATCAATATTTCAACTAGGCCAAAGTGAAATAAGCTCCCCCGAAACTCACTAACCCTTTGGACCTATTCAGCCATCCTTTTTAAGCTTTTTAACAAGAAAAAGGGTATGTTCAGTGGAGTACCTGTGAAGTGTAATAGAAGTCGCGCATGGCAGGGGAATATAATGGTATATCACCCCTCACACGTTAGGTAGCGCTGGAGGATGACCAACACTTGAGCCCATTGTGGCTCCAGCCAAGACTGCGACGTTCCCTCGGACCATTTTGTGTCCCAATACTGGGGTTTCAACAACTGCGCACAGAGCTTTTTATCCACCGGTTGTCCCTTCGTCCATCTTTGGCCTGTGGCGGGTAATTGAATTACCTCGGAAATGAAATCCTCTGTGACCTCGAACTCAAGTTCGCCCACCTTGGCGGTCTCACCATCGAAATGCAGCGCAAACTGGAGTGTGATTGCGTCATTATACCCATCAATTTTTTTCAAAAATGGTTCCCACCCTGCTTGCTTGAAAATGTCTCTCGTTGCCCCATATTCCGGGAGGGCTTCCAGGTCGGCGTATGTTTCTGGTTCGTGGCGATTGGCTACCATGGCTCTTCTTGTCATAATAGGGGAAGTCGATCAGTGGCAGCGGAGGTTGGATGAGGGAAACAATGGTTGGATAAGGGCGATGAAAGGAAAGAATGCGATGGAGAATGTGGTGGAAGGAACGGTCGGGAAAATGATATGAGAATATTTAAATTGGGGTGGAGATAGATAGGGTGTCGGATCATGATGAAGTTCGTACGAGGGCGTCGGGTTATCATATCTAAGTCAAATCGAGTTTAGGTCCGGTAATGGTGGATGTTTTATGACATGAAATGTCATGAAGGTTCAGTTCAGTAGGTACCAGTCGTGGAAATGATGAAACGTTATGGAGTAGTTAAGGTACCCTTAATTCAACTATTAATATGCAGATTAATACAATAAATTAATACGAACTTAAACGCACCTGAGTTACATTACCTTTACCCATTGTTATCCAAAGCTTGCTGTGAAATTATCTTTTGAGGCTAAGTCTAGATTTGAAGGCACGCAAATTGTAGCTGCTCTGGTCTTTCTGCTAGACCTGTAACTGATAAACTCTGTGCTGGTACTGACTGGTACCACTGGAATATTCAGGAGTCTACAAAAGAATTTGAACAAATAATACCGTCCTGAGAAAAAAAACTTCCTGTGTATAACAGCAGAGTATCTTAGGATGACCCTTGAACCTGGCTTCTTGTTCTGTTTTGAGAAAAATCAACTGAAATCATGTCTTCAAACAACTTCAAAGCATATCCCATGGTACAAATCTGATTTGTGTGAATAGATGTTCCGATGTCGAACACAAACAGAAATCATCGGATTACCATCCATCAATGAATGTTGTTAACCGATGCGAGATGACCCACCTATGATGTCAATGGGCATCAAGGTACCTACAACACATCCTAGCAGGTACGAATAGAGGTGTTGGAGTCGAGTCACCTGTAGGATCTATCAACCAAGAGACATTGGTGTATTCCCATGGCTGTTAGCAAAGACATCTGCCATTAAGGCATGCAGAGTCCAGGGTGCTAAATAGTCTCTAACCTCTGCTCCAGATAAGGTGTTGATGTCGATGGAGTGAGACTTGTTGAAAGGTGTACCTTAACATATTCCACATCATCCAACACGAGTGCAGCTAAAAATTTTGTAGACATAATCTTTTTGGAACAGTAATCACCCGCTTGTGGATTTTATGAGCCCAAGTTAGTTCATGCTCATTGCTTCCTCATATTTAGAGAGTCTGAGGAAATGCCAAAAGAAGACTCCAAGGAGGTTTCTTTCCCATAATAATTCACCAGGTCTGGTAAAGAATAATCCTTCCTGATAAATGCCCCTTTCATTTTTAATGAGCAAACGAAGGGAGAAAACAAGCTCGAATGTACCTGGTGCAAAACAAGTTAGCCATGCTGATAAG
>ML834949.1:31165-49225 GCA_009831015.1 Picea engelmannii
TGGTAAAAGGATTCCCAAGAACTGTATAAACAATCTTATCTTTCTTTGGTGAGGGTGTGAAATCCCACCTTTCTGGATTCTTTTTGTCAGAAGTTTTATCTCCTATTGGTCTTTTTGAGGATCTTATGGCCTTTGATCCCACAGCTGTGGTTGTTGTCTGTGAAACTATAAAGTTAGGGTTCCTGAGAAGAGCTTGTATTCTCTCAGGATCAACTGTGTCATCTAGGGATGGATCATCAAGATTCTGAGTTTGTTGATGTATGGTGTTTCCTGGTTCTAAGTTCTGTTCTACGGTTTCCTCAGCCAGAATTTCAGTTTCAATTTCTTTTGCTTTTTAGGTGGAGGTTTCTTCTTCTTTTTGTGGTTCTATATTTTTCCTAAATATACCTCTAGGATCTCTATTTCTCATGAAGTCATGCTAAATGAAAGAAAAGAAACTAAGATTGAGTTTTAGAGTACCTGTGATAACTGATATGTTGGTCTTCACCTTTTTTTTTTCCACAGCTGCTCTTACTATCAACCTGCTAACACACCAAACCAAGCTAAGTGCATTCCAAACTAATCAAAACAATTATCTTCTTACCTTTTAAACAGCTCCCCGACAACGGCGCCAAAAATGTCAGGCTGCTAAATTGAAGCTTTTAAGTGACCTGAAACACTAAATTGTCAAACCAGGGTTGGTAAACTTTGAGCTGATACACAGTATGTGCAAGCAAGCGTCTAGTCTCTATCTGAATGCTATCCTAAGAAGAAAACACACACCTATTCTAAGAACTTGAATTTTAATAACTATCTTGAAACTGAGCATTTCCTATTTAAGTCGTCAACAAAAAAATAGTCTTGTGCTCAAATGTTGGTACTGTTATTTCTATTCAAAAGTGTGGTTCCACAAGATTATTTTACCTCTATGTTCGATCATCTACCATCATCATTTCTATTCAGGTCATGACACAAAGAGTATTTTCGAAAATGCATTCAATCTGGTCATCAAAAATGAATCTAAAGCTGTCTACAGGAAAACAGAGTACTTTCCTACTTACTGGTACCAGGAGCTCCCCTTTGATTTAACTGTAATCTAATTGTCCTAAGTAAGCAGGATAACTAACTGTCTAACAAAGCAAGTTCATTCACACTCTAAGTTATGCTCGAATGGAAAATGAAAAGCCAAACAAACCACGTTCATACTCTTAAACCCTATAGGCATCAGTTATGCATTCAATACCCATCAATATAAAAGATAACAGTATGCTGGCACGATTCAAGTGAAGAATAAATAAACACGATTATGTAACAACTAAATCGATGACACACTATGAGCTGTAGGTATACTGTCCATGTAAGCAAATGTTAACACACTAAAACAACTAAATCTATGAACGTTAAGCTACCTCGTATGCAAGTTCTAACACACTAGAATGAACTAAATCTGAAACGAAGTAACATAGCGACTTGCACCGGTTTGGCGGGCCCAACCAAATAGTACAAACACCGGAGGAAAGAACCAGAACAAACTACAGCATTCTATGCAAGCATTGTGTAATCTTTACGCTCCATTAACTCAAAAAAGAATACTTCAAATCACATCAGTCAAATAATATAACGTAACAACAGTTTGTATTCAAAAACATAGGTTCACGGCATAACATAATCCAGCAACAATAACAACAACAACCCGTTCTCAGGAGTGAACACGGGTTTATATCCAAATCATTCTGTTTGTAACAGTAAAACAAAGGTACGTAAAACAAATGGATCCCCGATCCGAGAATAGTCTTGGAATCAAATGTTAAAACGTATTTCACATCTTCGTGACACGTAGTGTCACGAAGTGTGAATGATGAAGAATAATCGATCCAGGTTTATCATGATGCTTTCGAGCACCCTGTGGCGATGACTCCAGCTATCATGAGAATCTCTCTGTCTCCCATTCGAACCATAACGCACACCATAACGCAAATATCTTGAGCGACTCCAATGGTACCTCCACGGGTACGAGTTGGTACCTGGTACCGGCATCCTGTTCCAAAAATAGCAGTGGTACCTAATCCAAGCGATATTAGTTCCAATACCAATTTAGAGCATTAAAGTGCATAAAAATAGCTTGAAATGCAAAGATACCTTAGGTAACCCCATCGAATGGTAGGGAGAGGTTAATTATGTCAAAACGAGGCCAAAAGGGTGGTACTGTCATATAAGTGGAGGTCTGTGGTATATAATATAGGCAAAGAACATGGTCAAAACCGGGGACCAACAGCGATAGGTCTGTAGCCTCTGTGAGTCATGTTATCGACCAATCACCAACCTCTGCAAGCCATGTTGGAGATGTGCAACCAACCACTGCTAGTCATGTTGGGGGCATTGATTCTATTGAGAAACCTATATGGATAGGATGTAAGACTAAGTTACCTTGTAAGCTTTGCAAGGGAGATCACCTTACTCATTTATGCCCTGGCCTTTTAGAAGAACAAATATTGTGGTCCCTATATACAAGCTCTTTTGATTACGATTCCTCTGAGGTTTCCTCACAGTCTCTTCAGCCTTTGGTTGATGAAGTGGTTGTGTCGATGCAATCTTCAACTGATCCCACTCCTCTTTTGGGGGGTGATATTCCTTCAGACCATGTTGTCTCACATAATATTCATTCAGTGGTTGAGAAAGTGGTCATTTTGATGTAATCTTCGGTTGATCCCACTCTTCTCTTAGAGAGTGTTGATTCTACCAAAGTGGTCATGTCGATGCAATATTTGGTTGATCCCACTCCTCTTTTGGGGGGTGATGCACTTTCAAACCATGTTGTCTCGTAGCCTATTCATCCAGTGGTTGAGAAAGTGGTCATGATGATGCAATCTTTAGCTGATCCCACTCTTCTCTTAGAGAGTGTTGATTCTACCAAAGTGGTCATGCCGATGCAATATTTGGTTGATACCACTCTTTTTATGGGGAGTGATGTGTCTATCGATATGTTTTTAGCATTTTTAGTTCAGTAATTTCAGAACAAGGGGGCATTCCACTCACTTCAAGCACACCACCTCCAAGTCCTAGGATGGTTTCCTTTGATTGGAATGACCTTGTTGAGCCTTGCCTTCCTTCTTCTACACCCTTTCAAATAAGGGTTGAAGTTAATTCAAAAAACATTCACCGGTGTATTGTAGATGAAGGAGCCTCTGCAAGTATTTTATCCTCCTTGTCTTTGCAAGCTTTGGGTTCTCACGAGCTTGTGTATTCATCACATAAATTGTTGGCTTTTGACAGACATCCTAGTGAATATTTGGGGATTATTCCTCAGTTGCCTATATTGTTAGGTGGGAATACTTTCCTTGTCGATGTTATAGTGGTGCAAGGCCCGTTGGACTTGAATATGATTCTTGCATGTGATTATGTATATGTTATGAACATTGTGGTCTCTACGCTCTTCCTAGTGATGCATTTATGTCACAATGGAAGCATTGTCACTATCGACCAGTTGGCATCCGATAATCACCATCCTAATTCAATGTTAATTCAGGTTGCCCCTTTATATGTTCCTAGTATTCGTGTAGACTCCACCCCACCATAGGTAAATTATGTGGTGTCTTATCCTCGGTGTTCAATTGCTCATGAGTAGGAAAT
This sequence comes from Picea engelmannii, assembly GCA_009831015.1. Taxonomy (NCBI): domain Eukaryota; kingdom Viridiplantae; phylum Streptophyta; class Pinopsida; order Pinales; family Pinaceae; genus Picea; species Picea engelmannii. Next base: position 34,775 of record ML834949.1, read on the forward strand.
TTTTCAATCATGTTCGCCTTCTCGAGGCATGGTCTCAGTAATTGATCCATTGGTTTATCCAATGGGGGCATGGGAGCCCTTGATTCCCCCTCTTGGTCTGAGTGATCTTAAGTTTCCTTTTGAGTATGACCTTAGTGTTTGTAGATCCTCAATCCCTCATGCTTGTGATTCTTCATTGATAGACTCTGCCAGTACTCGCCAAAACCTTCATCATCATATGGAATATGGTCAGTTTACTTCACCCTTTGGGACTGTCGACCCTCCTCGTTCGTGTGATTTCTCGTATTTTGAATTGCCTTCGGATGAGGATATCGTTGAATTCATGAATATGGTTTATATACCATGGGAATACTTACATCATGGTTTGTGTTTTCTTCCCTTTTGGGAGACTTTCGAGGTTGAATATCAAAGAGACTCTTGGTCAAAGCCTAGCAGCATGCTCTACCCGAACCAGTACTATGCATGAGCCATAAAGCTATGCGGTGCTTTGTACCATATTTTACAGTCCAGGTTTGTTGTTTTCAAGTTTTGTATTCAGTAGCACCTCTTATTTTCTAAATTTTCTATCTATATTGGGTCTATTAACTTCCATATGAGTGTTATTATCCTTATATGCAAGATCTTGGAGACATTTTTCTTTGAATTTTGTTCATCATATCGATCCATTCTGACAAGTATTGACCTCGAAACTAGCATATAGGTTAGGTTTTTCCCTACTTGAAATTTTTGCATTATTTGTTTTCTAGTTCCTTTCACCTTAGGATCAACCCCACTGAATTGCGACACTAACCTTCCTTGTTGATAAGTGGGTCATACTTTATGTGGTAGAGCCTTCCTTCCATGGGAATCCTAGTTAGAGCCTTGTTTTTCGGTTGGTTCCCATGTCGAATTACTTCATAGGCACAGGAGTCCTTTTAGTCCCACCATGGCTTTGCAATCACTAGTACATTTGGGTCAAATTTCGATGGCACGTTCGACGGAATTGCCACTTTATATTGTCAGGAGAACGACAAACAGTGAACCCCCTCAAACTTTGTTTCACATGACGTCACTTTTTCAACACCATATCTATCATCTCTATTGTGACGTTTCATGCGGACACATGTCATCTTAGATTTGACTATCCAAACCCCATATAGTCATCGCTATAGCAACGACAAAGACATCAGAATTATAATGTCCTATTTCATCAGTCTCCACTATGTGGACACTATGGGAGCGACGTTACCATATGTCGTAATACCGATGTATGGTAACGTATCTCAACTGACGGTCAACTATTTATCTCTGACGTATGTTCCATGGGAGTGAAGTTACCATACGTCGCAATTCTGACGTATGGTAATTTCTCTCAACCGACGATCATCTATTTATCTCCAACGTATGTGCCATGGGAGCAATGTTACCATACATCACAATTCTGACATATGGTAATGTCGCTCAACCGACGACCAGCTATATATCTCTGATGTATATGTCATGGGAGGGACTTTACCATACGTTGCAATCCCGACGTCATGTAGGTATTTAAAAAAAAAATGTGAATTGTCAATCACAAGGTCTCTTGTCTCCAACCTCAATGACCTCACAAGGAAAATGTTTACAATGAAACTCACTAGCTACAACTAATGATATGTTTTTCGAAGTCGCTATTTTCATTTATTTTTCCATGGGACCATCTAGGAAAAGTTCCCCTAAATTGTCCACACAAGCAACCTACAACTTGAAACAACTCAAGAACCATGATTCATTTATATGAGAAGTTTGCTTCATTGGATTCATCTTCATAGGACAATGTTAATGACACCCTTCTCCATAAATCCTTAACCATACAAGCATGAATAATAGAATATTTTGGATGAGCTTGTTTTCACATGTATTAAAGAACTGGATTTGGATCTAGGGGTCAAATCATGAGATCTCTCGTATTCAACCTCAGTGACTAATTGGGATGATGTACCCAATGAAACTAACTTATTTCAACTAATATCATGATCTTCCTAGTCATGTGTTGCATTTTTTTCCCTCGGGACCATTTAGGGAAAGTGTCCTTGAATTATCCAAGTAAATAAGCTACAACTCAAAACAACTAAAGAACTGTGAGTTGGTTCAATAAGCAGTATGCTCCATTAGATTCATCTCCATGTGACTGTTTCCAATAGCACCCTTCTCCATGAGTCCTTGGACATGCAAATGTGCATAAGAAACAATAATGGATGAGATCATTTCCACATGTGTTAAAGAACCAAATTTGGATCCAGGGGTTAAATAACAAGATCTCACAAATTCAACCTTAGTGACTACTCAAGGATTATGGCCCCAATGAAACTCAATTTTTTCAATTGATGGCATACCGTTTTGAGTGTTGGTTTTCATTTTTTACCCCTTGGACCATTTAGGAAAAGTGCGCATGAAATGTTTAGGCAAGTAAGCTACAAATTGAAATGAATCGAAACTATGAGTCAATTCAACTAGTTTGCTCCATTGTAATCATCTTCATGGAATAGTGCCAATGATGCCCTTCTCCATGAGTCCTTGGCCACATAATCATGTATATTAAATGATTTTGGAGGATTTTGTTTCGACATGCGTTAAAGCACCAAATTTTTCTATTGTGTTTCTTGGGCCCTGTGGTTAATTAGAAATGCCATTATGTTATAGGACAAGTTAATATCCACCTCCAAGTTTTCTATAAAATCAATTTCTCTTATGAAGGACTCAAGGTACCTTTCCAGACAAAACCTTAGAGTAATATAAGCACACTTGATATTAACAAAACAAAATCATGGGGATTTTTTGATAGGGCATTTTAAAGCAACCCCAATACATGCAAGGTTATAGGTGCATTTTGTTTTTTTATTCAAGCAACATTTCTTTTGATGCTACTTTGTGTGGAGGTACTAACAATTGGGATAAAATGAAAACACTTGAAACATTGATAAGAATTACAGTAGAAAGAAATATTGATTAATTATAGGTTGTTGCTTACTCAAATTTGGTTATATATTAGATGTTGGGGAACAATAGAATACAAAATATTTGTTTCCATCCAATTTATAACCAAATAAAGTTGTTGGAGGGAATATTCTCTCATATGTCTTATTATCACATCTATATGGAGCAAAACAACTTAGTCGATGCCATATCAAAAACATATTTGGAGATATAGCATACTACCATCAACATGGTAGAGTAAAGGGAAGGGGAAAATCCCTACCCCTTATCTCCAGATATTTATTTAAATGAGCTCTATACATTTTGGATAATGGATTTAATTTCCTTCTTTTTTTTTAACATTTTTGCTACTTTCTTTTTTTGTATATCAAGAGGCTGCAATGGATAATTTTATTATGGTTTTCAGGGTGAAACTTTAAAAATGTAACACCTATCTAGGATTTTTGCTTATGATGTAATATGTTTGGGGACAACTTATTTTGAGATACTAGATTTCAAATTCATTCAGTTATATTGGAAGAATATCAAGAGCTATTCTTGTTAAGTTTTTCTTTCATGTCATAGTGCACTTTATGAGTGTAACTTTACCATTTTTATTTCAACATAAAAATGTTAAGGATTTTTCGTGTGTGTGTGTGTGTCTGTGTGTGTGTGTGTGTGTGTGAGTGAGTGAAAGAAGTATACTTATTGCATGTATTGTATGGAATAAGGAAATTATGTGGATGGATTGATGGATTAAGAAATTCTAGTGGATTACTCTTCAAGTCCTTTAGAATACATGAAGATGTTTTCTACACAAGCAGAGCTAGTCTATTCTTAGAATATTTAAAGGGGTGAATCAATCATGGATATAGTTTATTGAGATATGTTAGTACTTCCTTCCTCAATTGTTGAGTGAACCTGCATCTGCTACTAGATTCCCTTTTCTATTGTGATGTGACCTAAAATGGGTTTATTTAGATCTATATTAAGGTCAACAGGGAAACTTCCAAACCTTATAGCACCAAGAGAAGCATTCATATGGGTAGCTTCAAAACTTAAAGATCCATATTGATGCATGCATTGGGTTTTTTCATTTCTAGATGAGGGATATGTTAGAATCTATTTTAATGTTGTCTAGTGGATTGATGTAATCTTGTAACTAGTGTCATAATGATGATCATTATAACATCATTTTTTGGGAACTTATACATGTAACTAAGCTTCACTAGATTTTAGTAACATTGCACATGTGCACACGGAGGTAGTTTTGGGGAGTTATTTGCCTAGTGACCATCCCCTCATGTAATGGTGACCTGCACTACTAGGTCCTTTTTATCCACCACTTCTCCCTTATCTCTTAATGAGCTTATTCCTTACCTTTATGGTTTGGTGTTATTGTTAGAAAAAAGAGGATCACATAGAAATAATATGAAAAAGATGCAAAAATAAAACACAAGAGATACACAATACAATAGAGACACAGATATACATGGTTCACCCAATATGGGCTATGTCCACCAAAGAAATGATCTATCCATATTCAATAATATGGAACTCATACTATTGTTATCATACCATATTCATACCTATCAACTTATGGTAATAGAAGTGATTCATGGGATTTACTTGTGTTTCTACATATGAGATACAAGGAACTTTGTAAACATATGATGTAAGCTTATTTCCATTCACCTATATGTGGTAATGTGAATTCCCCTTTATTCCATATTCATTGCACTCATCAAGTACATACATCACACAATAGGAGTAAATAATGCTATACAGGTATTACCAGTCCATGCTATTGGTTCATATGAGTATCAATTAAATGGAAATCATTCATGCAATGTTTTTATAACCTCTACTGCCAAATTAGACTAGTTCCAGTAGTAGGTTTATCATTGAATAGGCATGAATATGGGAAAGCAATATGACTGGTAACCTGTAATGGCATCTGATTAGAGAAACAAGGCAATCACCTTTCCCATATTCATTGATGTCGTTGCCTCAATAAGATTGGTATAATACAGGTAATAAGGAAGTTAGTCTTAATATTCATACTGCATCTTCCTAATAATGATACCACTCTAATCATATAGAATCTTCATAGTGAGTTCGATAAGCTGTAGATACGAGTTATTCTTTGAGTGCCATATCACGTAGTTTCCATAACAAGAGCTTAGTAATAGAGAGCTTAGTATGATTCCATGCATTGTGTTGTTTAGTGATGTTTGGTATAGGCTAAGAATAGAAAGAAGAATGGTCACAAGAAGGTGTGAGGAGGCTTCCTAGAGTAGTGTTCCCTTGGTCAAAGTCATAGGAAAATTGTTAGAATTAGGGGAAAATAGAAACAAATAATGCCTTTTTATTTTTCTGTTCACAAGTCAGCATATATGAGAAAAGAAATAAATAGATCTAAATTAAATTCTGAGTATAAACAAAAATTTTGAGTGAAAATACAAACCTCAAGCTTACCTTCTGATCTAAGAAAGATGTACATGTCACATGTGTAGATGAAAACCTTTATAATATGCTCAGAAATAGTTGTAGGTTCATGGATCAAACCTTTAGGGTTTGATCTCTTTCATAAGGACTTAGGAACATTTTTTCCAAGGTATAGACCATCACAATAAAACTGCATCAAACAAAACTCATATCTGAAACTGTTACACCAAATGGGGAGGCTGCACCAACAAACTCAGATCTGAAACTGTTACATTAAATGGAGAGGTTGCGCCAACAAAACTTAGATCTAAAAATGTTACATCAAATAGAGAGGTTGCACCAAAAAACAAAACTTAGATCTAAAACTATTACATCAAATGGAGAGGCCGCACCAACAAAACAAAACTCAGATCTGAAAAGATAGTCCAAAAAGGAGGTCGCACCATCATCAAGAGAGAATAATTGAGGTAGCCATTAAATATAGGAGAGTGAGGAGTGAGTGAGTGTGAGTGTAATAGAATGCTAGAGGGTAGGGTCTTATTTATAGTTAGGGAGAGGGGTTAGGGGTTAGGGAAATTTAAAATTATAATTAAATATTGACATTTAATTAATATAAATATCAATTAATATTAATATTAATTATAAAAACCCTAAACACATATAAAACCCCAATCACATAAATAAAACCTCAATCACATAAAACAACAAGGGGGTACCTTTTAAGACAAATTCAGGGGGGGGGCGAGGGGGGGTCCATAATGGCAAAACATGTCCACATGAGTCTCATAATGACCTATAAAATTTATCATCATTGCATAAGGGGATCCATCAACAATGTGGTCATGTCCATCTTCATAGGCACTCCTAGGTCTCATGGACCATCCTGGGAGAGAGGAAGAGGATCACACATCAACACATCTTGGTATTACACCAAGATCTACCTGGTCAAAGACTAGGTTTCCCGAGAACACATATGGGGGCCCTAGAACACATCTAGGGTCTTATCCACCATAGTAAAAGACCAAGGATAAACCCATGCATTAGGCAAGGGTTCCTTGGAACACATCCAGGGGGAATAGAACACATCTAGGGTCTTATATCAACCACCAAGGAACACATCCAAGGATCAATCCAAGCACTGAGCAAGGTTTCCTTGGAACACATCTAGGGACTTATATCAACCACTAAGGAACATATCCAAGGATCAATCCAAACACTAAGAAAGTATGATCCCTTAGAAACCTACCATTTGGATAACATTTGCTTCCCAGAAGGAAGTGAGAAGATGCCTAAAGTTCCCAATGATGGATCTAATCAACTTTGGGTTTCCCCCAAAGATAGTTTGCTAAAGATTGGTTCACACTTCTCATTAGCTAATTCAATACATATTGATACCTTTTTATAYAAGAAGGATGTTAAGRAAAGTGTTTTTTAGCTTAACAYYATTTCARTGGAAGCTSTAATTTTTGCARCCCCATCATAACCCAAAAAATCAYTCCCTTTGACCTAAGTTGTCCYCTAGTTTATGATGGTTATATTGARTCTTKMACTAAATAGAGGAKATKTTATAACCATGTTATTCTAATTGAGATAGATAKCCATACTACTTAGCTTCCATATTGTACCAAAGGAGAAAAATTGTATCGTTGTGTAAAGGAGGACTTGGAGGTGGAGAGATAGTGAGATTTCAATGAACCGTTTGGAGGCCCAGACATCATGAGATTGCAGTACACCCGAGTTGAAATGATCATTTGAGGTAGAAAGATGTGAGATTGCAATGCACCCTTTGGAGTTTCAGATCAGATCAGATTATGATTAGGGTTATATTCTGTATTATCTGGGAAGGGGTGGAGATCAGAAAATGCGCTGCAAAGGGAACATCATTTGCAGTCATTTTTCCTTTGACTGAACTATTCAGGTATAAACTCAAAGAAAAATAGTTTTAATCAATTTTGGATATTTGGGGATTATGATGTCCAAAATGAAAAAAAGTGATCTTTACCAGGTGGGGTGTATAATGTTCAAGTACATCCAAAATTCCTCCATTATAATGTGACTTTCCACACATGGGAATTTGGATATATTTCAAAGTTGCTTGATAATGTAGTTGAAGATTTTCAAAATGGTGCAAATTTTTTCATTGTGGACAAAATTCAGAACCCTAGGGACAATAGTCCAACTCTTATTTTCCAAGATAATGGAGGTGGAATGATTCTCGATTGCATGCGGAAATGTATGAGCTTGGGTTACTAAGTGAAAAACAATAGCACAACTATAGGACGATATGGAAGTGGATTCAAAACAAGTATGATGAGATTAGGTGCAAATGTGATTGTTTTCAGTCACTTTGTTCATGGAAGCCCTGCTACACAGAGTATTGGTCTCCTTTCTTACACATTTTTTAGAAGAAATATTCACAATTGTTAAGGAACTCAATTCTTTTTGAGCATCAGATTGTATATTCCCATCAATAGAGTCCAAAAGAACTCTAGAAAAGAATTAGAAACAAAAATTACATGAAGAGAAGATAGGATGTCCTCAACTTGAGATCTCTCTCCTCCATTGTGGCCTCTGTGGTGTTGAATAAAATTTCCATTAAGACAAAGGTGAGGAAAATTTTAAGTACCCCACAATCCCAACAGTGTACACGAGTGGTTGGGTATGTTACAATTGGTATCAGAGCCAAGATTACAACACTAGGGGTTGTATGGGCTCAAGGGAAATGAATGAAAATGCTTTTGGCGTTTAGAATTTGAAAAATAATAAGAAAAAAACATACTCAAAGCCTTTCTGCCTCAAACGGTCATTTCAACTCGAGTGTACTACAATCTAATGATGTCTAGGCCTCCAAACAGTTCATCACAATCTCTCTATCTCTCTGCCTCCAAATGGTCCTTTCAATTCGGGTGCACTACAATCTCATAATCTCTAAGCCTCCAAATGGTCATAATGTTCTTTTCAGTAGGTTCCATTCCTCCAAATATCTTTTCACCAGACCCAGAGATTGACGTAGACCATGACCTAGACCACCACATAGAGATAGATATAGATTTATACGTTGACCTAGAGCTTGATGTAGACCATGACATAGACCCCCCTAGCTCCATCTAATCCTAGGCATAACTTGTACTCAATCCTTAACCCTATATTAAATCGAGCCATGAGGATGATGGAATAAATTAATTTTTCTTTCTGTGGAAATATAATAAAGGAAGGATTGATCTAAAGTGTTTCTCTCAAACAAAGATACTTCATGTTGAAAAATGACTAGCAAATTATAATTAAATTTAAAAATTGGTACCTCTTCAAAATATGTGATTTGGAGTTGGATCCATAACTTTGTACCATGATTTCACCAAAAATTTTACCATGATTTGACTACATCCACACCTCCAAACAGTCATATGTCTTGTTGGAGCCGCCTTTTACAAGTGGTTGAAATATAATCCTTGCAACCAAAAGTTTACCCTGACATGGGAAGTAGCAATGGTTGTTATAGTCCTAGGTTACCATCACTTAACCATTAAGAAAGTTTATTACTTTTATTACCTCGCGCTATCGTGCTTCAGGAGTTACAAATTGCAAGGTTTCCAAACTCCGATATGCAAAGTCGTGAAACAATTTTAAAAGTTTACCCAAGTTAGTGTCAGGGGTAAGTCACTTTAAACCCTAGTTAAGCACTGTCGGGGTTTCGTGACTCGACGATCGCTCTCCCAAAAAACTATACCTTCATAGCCCCGAGTCGCAAAGTTGCGATTTTTATTAATTAAGCATGGGTTAATTAAGAGCTTAAGTCAGATCATGTTTTCTAAACTAAATCGCATTGTCGCGATTTCAGGTTTTGGGGGCTCAAAGGGTAGGAGTGATTTCTCCCGATACAACAAATGCTGAAAAAGGGGGATTAAAGACTAAAACAAACTTAATTAAAGGAGATAAGTAGGATTAATCGATGCATCAATGAAAACTTTAATATGCACCGTCTGCGGAGTAATTTTAAATGTTTTTTTTTGCATTGATTCGTGCTATGACTCATCAAACAATTATGGCATTTATTTGGACTATGGTGAGGTGACAGATAGTAGGATCTTGCTTTTACTCCTAAATCTTTCTTCAAGCGATTTGACCATTTTGTTCGCAAGGACACCAAGGTTTTAAATGACTAAGCTAAGGGGTTTGTTTCATTATTTCAATTTTATTTCTATTTTGTGCGTAGAGCTTTTTTCATTAGGATAACTTCTGTCTATATTTACAATTCTTACTATTACACATCAAAATTACTCAGCTGGATAAGTGTCGCATGTTCCTCTCAATTGTCGTAAGTGTCGCGCCTTCCTTACAACTTTCGCAAGTGTCGCAAGTTGGTCACAAGTGTCGCAAATGATGTTTAGACATACTGCCAAGTCAACGACACTAAGGAGACACTTATAACATCTCATATGCTTGATTTGAAGGAGAACTAGTTTACTGAAGTCAAATAACTCTTGACACCTGAAGAAAGCTCTGAAACAAAGGTTTAGAGGAGGAGCGCTCCCCTATTTCATCCCTAGAAGCGCTGGTGCTCCCCTACAAGGCTTCAGGGAGTGTTATAACACTCCCCAGCCCCCTCTAAAGGAGTGTTGCTCATCTTGAAGGCGCTGGCGCTCCCCTAAAGCTTACCAGAGAGCACTACAGTGCTATGATGCCCCTTCTAAGGGAGCGTTGCCTAATCTGAGGTAGTAGTTGGCCCATTGAGGAGAGTAAGGGGAGGATATTTCGATATTAGGAGGCAGTTGTATTCAAATTCTTGGTTTCATCAAGAGATCCCTGATCTAAGGAGAAGGTTCCCAACTTGTTCTAAAGATAACTCAAGAGGTTAAGCTCCTCTTAACCTATATAAATAGGCTCTATGATGGTGGAAAGGGGGAAGAACTGAAGATATGAAACTTATGATCTTGGAGGAAACTCACAGTCAGCCAAAGGAGAGTGATCAGTGAAGCTGTTGTTATCCAGGTTGTGGATCTTTTAGGCAAGGGTTAGACGAAGGGGACTTGACAAAGCTGTCGCATTCGCATCTACGATTGTAAGTAATGTTGTCGTTATTCTCATCAATATGACACGCTTGGCCTGTTTCTTTCTAGTTTGTGTCTAATGTCACATGAACTTATCATTAATTTATAGATCTTTTTTCAAGCTAATATCAATAGAATAGGAAGTGGTCATATCTTGTTTTGTCCATAGAACTCGGCGAGGAGCAAAGGATTGGAGCGCAACTCGGAGCATGCAGGGACAAACGTCGATAAAAGGTACTTCTGTCATCCTTCCTTCCCATTTGTTAGCTTAGATAGATTTGAAAGGAAGTCAGTGTCCACGTTAAGAATTTTCTGTCTAGAGTTAGGGTCAAGCTCTTAGAGGTGATCTACCTGTCCGCAGGGAGATTTTCCTACAACAGAAACTGGCGACTCCGCTGGGGAGATAGCCTCAAATCGAAACTTCTTGTTTGGATTTTTCTCCTCATTGACCTTGTTCTATCTCTCAATTGTTTCATAACTGGTTCACTCCTCTTTTGATTAGTTTCATGAGCTGATTGGCTCCTTACCCTATCACACTCAGCATAATTGTCGGAATTGAATTGCAATTTTTTGATTTTTTGACATTTCTGGGAATTTTTAGACCCTGGAACCTCTGTCCTAGTGTTAATAGAGCACCAGCGCTCCCCCATAGCTTTTCACAGAGCGCCAGCCCTCTTTGGCTCAAAAAACCCTCCAAAATTGCTTTTTCTGGGTTTTGCCTCTGTGTCTCCTCTGCTGAGTGGCCTTGTAAGTCAATGTTTCTTCCCTTTCAGCCTTGACATCTGTCTTTTTGAAGAATAAACATCTTGTTAGTTCGATATTGTAGCCTTCTTCACTATTTTTATTGAGTTTTTCTGATGAGTGAAGCTTGAAACCCATGCATTGTTTTTCTCTCCTCATCAGCTAAGTAAAAACCCTGGTGAAGGTCATCAAAGGCCTACAGACCTCTTTATCTCAACTTCAGTCAAGGTCATTGTTCTTCAACTTTTTGCTTTTGGGTGTGAAGTTTGTTTTTCTCTTTGATTGTTTCTTTTCTTTTGCTTTTCGTTTTGATTGTAACGAAAGGGTGTATTGTTTGTGTGACTTTTTCTTGTGCTAGTTTGATTTTCATTCATACAAAAGATAATTAGCAAGACGAGCATTATGTTGTATTGATCATCATTCATACGCAAACAATAAAAGACATCTTTATGATTGATTGTGCATATTAGAAGGCATTTAAAAGTTTTTGCATTACATCAGGATTTGATTGAGAAAAAGAATCGTTTGAGGGCACTCCTTATTCGTGCTTGATTAGTGAAAAGAACTTTCTCTCTCCCTTAGATAGATATTCATAGAAAGGAAATGATTATCATATTTGATGCATTCTTTGGGTCTGAGTCATAATTCCATCTGTTTCACTTCCATGCACCCCTTTGCGTAAAGAACAACCATAAAAAATCAACGCTAATTAAAAGTTATCTAGAACTTTTTCTTTTCTAGGATCCTCCACCAATAGTAGACTAGGCTTAGTACTTTGGATTAGGGCTGTGAGCATAACTCTCCAAAGTTTCCAAAACAAACAGTAGCATCCTGAGTTAGGGAGAGTCAAATCCAGTTATCGTATAAGTCTGCCTGGGATCCCCCTCTCACACAGGGGTTACGCACAAGGTCGCATTCAGGTAAGCTACGGGGACTAACCCTCCGTGGTTTAACTGATTGTGGTGGTCAGATCGTATTATGGGGATCACTTTGAGGTAAATCCACAATTACTGCATGGAAGCCTTTTAGTTGATGTCGGGCTTGATACCCTGCCCGTACGTTTGGATCGGACTGTCGATTGTTCCCGCCCAGGGGCTTACTGCGAATTGGTAACCTTAGTGGCAATAATCTTTAGGGTCTTACACAAGGTGACGGTGACGGGAAGTATCACTATACCTGGAGCAGACATTGGTCAAACTCACTCGGGCTCCATGGAGGGTAAATCCACAATTACTGTGTGGAATCTTACACCAAGACGTAAGTCCGTTAAGCAGATCGCCATTGTAACTGTTCCACCCTATCCCCGCCCCTTCTGGACTTGATCACGTGACATTGGATTTCATCACCAACTAGTACGGTCATCAAAAGAAGGTCTTGTTTGCTTGGTTGTGATTCTTAGATTTTTTTAGCATGTGTTGTTTCTTTTCGTTAGTTGGCCATAGATTTCTTTCGCCGACTCTTTTCCACCAACATCGACCCTCCACGCTCCTTGTGGAGGCTACAGGGACTTCCTCCAGAAAATATGGAAGGAAATACCCCTTTACCCCCTCATTCTATGAAGGAATCCCCTCAACAGAGTGAGGTTCATAATACTACAACTTCCCAGGAAGAAGTTCCCATTCCTTTGGAGAATTTTCGAATTGTCTCAGAATCTCCGGAAGCTTACCGCATTCCGGAGAGATATGAACGACAGATCCTCCACCTGAATTCCGTCGGAGAATTTTTTGTCATCCATCCTTCTGACATTCCGGCCGGGTCTTCTCAAAACCCTTTAGTTAGTGACCTTTTTGGACTATGGACGTTGTTCAGAGTCCACCACGCTTGGTGCGAGATCTTTATGGAACAGGGGAAGGTGCTGATGCACCTTTTTCCTATACTGTACCCCCAAATCACTTCACTGGTACTACCACTTTTACAGCCACACCAACCGTTGGTCCAAACATACTATCCGTTGGCCCAAGGTCTACTATTCCCCTCCAGATAGCCCATTCGACAATGGCCCCACACATTCTGACTATCCCCTCCGGTAACGCGGTAGTTAATCAAGCCTCGATTGGCACACCTGTAACACCAAGACCTACACTCCCTTTTGGATTCAGGGCACTGAATGCTTCCGCTACCACCATTTCCCAAACCACTACCCAAATTATACCAGGAAGTTCCATACCTATCCAACAACCTGGAGGGACTAGCCTTGGTGGTCCTAACCTGATCAGTGGCACCGGTCAGTCATTTATGTCTGGCTCTCAGATCCCGGGAACTCTACCTCAAACTGGGGGGCATCCTCCCTCCAAAGGACAAATTCCATTCGGAGGGAACCCTAATGCTGGGGGGCATCCTACCACCGGAGGACAAATTCCATTTGGGGGCACCCTCATGCTGGGGGGCAGCCTCAATCCAGAGTACACCATCAACCACAAGGACAAAATGTGTCCACCACACCCAATCTGTGGAGTGTCCCTTTTCAAGGAAACCCACATGCCTCCATGGGATAAAATGTTCAGACTCCGCAACCACCCCCTTATGGACAAATTCCAAACCCGCCCTATAATCCACAAAACCCATCTGGTTATCCTCCGCTCACACATACTTCTCAAAACATCTCAAATCCTATGTACCTTGGTCAAAACCAACCTCACATGAGAGGGCCCACGAGTTATAATTATCCACATAACCCAGTATTGGGCCCCACTGGTGTCCCTCTGCCACACCAGCATTACCCACAGGTTAACCGACAACTACCTTTTCTAGCCACCCTGGACCTTCCAGACTTGTCTCGGTTAACGAATGATCCCATTTATCATTCTCCAGTTTGGCCAGCTATTCCAGCTAAACTTCCTTCTGATATCCCAAAATTTGACGGAAAGTCTGGAGAAGACCCAAACAACCACATGATGACCTTCCATTTGTGGTGTCCATCCAACTCCCTCATGGACGATTCGATTCGTTTGCGTCTTTTCCAACGAACACTCATGGGTTCTACAGAAAAATGGTATATCGAATTACCATGCGCATCCTTTCATGATTTCAACTCCCTCGCCATGTCCTTCCTCACGCATTTCCAACTGCCCATTCAGTATGAGACGGGTACTGAACTATTAACCTCTCTTCGTCAGACAACTTCCGTACATATCTCTGATCATATCCATGAATGGAGACGACGACGAAGGCTAATCAAAGCGGTCATCCCTGACCAATTGTTAGCAGAATGGTTCACGAAATCACTATTACCCCAGATTGCTCGTGATGTTGCCATGGGTGGCGTAGTCACCGAGGAAGA
>ML834950.1:0-11246 GCA_009831015.1 Picea engelmannii
TATCTAAGTATTATCTGAAAATACCATTCATTAAACACATGAAGACATCTGGTGCATTTGATAACCCAAATGGCACCACTGTGAACTCATAATGACCATACCTTGTTCTAAAAGCAGTCTTGTTGATGTCTTGTTCTTTAATTCTTACTTGATGATAACCTGATCTGAAATCAATCTTGGAGAATATTTTTGCATCTTTCAGCAGATCAAAGAGGTCATCGATCCTTGGCAACAGATACTTATTCTTCAAAGTTACTTTGTTCAACTGCCTAAATTCAATGCAAAGTCTCAATGTCCCATCCTTCTTCTTCACAAATAAAACTGTGGCACCCCAAGGTGACACACTTGGGCGTATATACACCTTTTGCAAGAGCTCTTCAAGTTGCATTTGCAACTCCTTCAATTCTGGTGTACTCATCCTGTAGGGAGTCTTGGATACTGGAGCTGCTCCAGGCATCAAATTTATAGAGAAATCAATGTCTCTTTTAGGGGGGTAATCCTGGTATTTCTTTAAATACCTCTTCAAACTCTTTTAAGACTACATAATCTTCAATATTTGGCACTTTATCCTTAGGTGTTTCTTCCATATGAGCTGCAAATATTTGACACCCTTTTTTGTAACATTTCTTCAGCTGCAATGTTGAAATTTATATGATAGTTACTTCCCTGGGAATTCCCTATATTTTCCTTAGGCTCCCTTCCTCATCCAAGCAAGTAAATTCCTTGTTATGACAGTCTAGGATAGCATGATGTTGGTCCAACCAATCCATCCCAATTAGACAGTCATAGGAACCTAAAGGAAATATGTTCAAATCAGCCCCGATGTTCAGTCCATTCATGTCCATAGGACATGAATTAACCATCTTATTAACTTTTCTTTTGGCTCTAGTAGCTAGCTGCACCAACCAAGATTTTCCATGCTTGCTTGTTGAAAATTGCAAGATTTCCCCATCTTAGGATCTATATAACTATGACTAGCTCCTAAATCAATTAAAATAACAATGGTTTGGTTGTTGATCATACCTTCCACTTCAATCATATGTGATTGAAACTCTACTTGCTTGTTGTCTAGGGATGCATAGATCCTTGGTACATTTATACCCATGTCCTCCATTGTTTCATCTTGCTATACATTGTGAACAATCCTCACTTTTTCACCTTGGTGAGTACAATCTTTATACATATGATCTCTCTTACAACCCCAACATTGAATAGATGGTTTCCTTGGCCTTTGATCCCCTGTCTCAATCGTTCTAGGTTCTCTGGAAGTTGGTTGTCCCTGAGGGATATTTCTGAAGAATGGTGGCTTAGTCCCCTTCTTCCTCTGATCCATCTTGAATTTCTTCTTGTCTTCCCAAGATTTTTGGAAAGTTGGCCTTGCTTTTTGTTGATCATATAGGCATTTAGCTTGCCTTATGGTATCCTCCAATGTTTTGGGAGTATCATATTGTATTTTTTCACTGATGAATGATGGAAATCCACTCAAATACCTCTGAATATTAATTGTCTCATCCTTGATGAAAGAAACATACTTCAACAATTCTAAAAATCTTCTTTCATATTCACCTATGGTCATACTCCCAATTTTGAGTTCAAATAACTCTTTCATTTTCTTGTCATAGTATCTCTTAGTCAAGTATTTCTTTTCAAAATACTTCTTGAATTCCTTCCAAATAATATTTTTCTCTTTAATGTGTTTCACCTGCACAAGATGATCCCACCACATGGATGCCTTTCCCTTGAGTTGATAGATGAAAATTCTTCCTTCTGCATGAGAAGAATAATTATCCAATTGAAAATACTTTCTCATGCCCAAAAACCATGTATTTGCATCTTCATCCTTCTTGTGCTCACCATCAAATGTAGGAGGTTTGATTTTGTTCATTTCTCCTTGTAACTCATCCACCCCATACCTCTTATGCTTCCTGATAGGGGATGAACTTGAGTTGTTGTGCACTATCCTCTTGGAATGCCTCGAGGAGTGATGGTGATGTCTGCTAACACTTCTTGTTCTTCTTTTCTCGTCAAGAGACCCGTGAATTCCCGATTTGCTTGAGCCACTCTCCTTAACCAAATTATTTTCTATTATGTTCAAGATCTGCATTAACTTCATGTTGAAGTCCTCCTGATGCTCCTTGGATTTCATAATCCTTTCATTATCAAATTTATGGATTTGGACATCCTTTTGAAAAAATGGTCTCTACCATATTCATGTTTTCTTCCTTTCCTTCTCCATGTCCATTTGAGTTTGTTCCTTCAATGCCCATATGGACATCCATCCCTCTGATCTCATCATTCTGACTGTAATCCCCCTGTGTATCTTCCATCCCTCTGCAATATGTGTTGATCCTGGTCTGATCTAGTTGTTTTTAACTCTGCAAAATGTGCAACCAACAAAACTTTGTCAGGTTAACTGACTCATCAATTTCATGAAAACTATGAACCATTCTGGTTCAATAATATATCAGACTTATTTCTTCTGATTTTATGAGAAATTGTATATTCATATCAATTTTCTAGGTGAATATTTGCATTCTACTGTCCAATACCTTTCCAACTCATGCTTCCATGCTCAATTCTGAGTCTTGAGCAGAAAGTTATGGCCTTTTGAAGTTAGTTGGGTCTTAAAATTTACCCTCCATTATTTGTCCTATAACTTCCTCATAAAATATTTGTTTGATGAATGTCATTTTCTTGCTTCCTCCACTGTTTGGGTGTTATTTGTTTGTCCTATAACACCATTAGAAATCTCTCTCTGGGCTCTTTCATTTTTTGTTGTTGTACACCATCCAAACAACTTTGCGTGCACAAATTTGAAATTTTACACCCATATTTAGCCTGTGTAGCAACACTATAAGGTAGCATATGCTCCGCTCACCTATAACCAATGTGGATCACTTCTCTATTGTGCCAATAACTGCTGCACACTACTTTTGTGTCGTGCGCCAATATCTACCGTGCACAATTTTGGTTCATGCACTAATACCTATTGCATGCAATTCTTGTGTCACATGTTAATATTTTGCATGCATTTCACTCTATGCGTTGCACCATGCCAAAGTTTAGTATGCTCCCACTGCGCACTAGTAATCCATGCGCACCATTAATTAAAATGTCGCGTGACAAGAATATACCTACATTGTGCGTGTACCAACAAAATTCCTCTGCACTCTGTCAATACTGTGCACGCCATGCACACCAATATTATGTGTGTGAACACCCAATCCACACCGCACAGTGATAAATTTAGTGCGTACATCCGTGCACCGTTATTTTTCGTGCATTACCACTCTGCACCGCGCAACGCCAAATTTAAGTGCGCACACCCGCACATCAATATTTCCCATGCATTACCACTATGCATCGCGCAACGCCAAATTTAAGTGCACACACCTGCGCACCAATATTTTTCGCGCATTACCACTCTGCACCGTGCAACGCCAAATTTAAGTGTGCACACCCGCGCACCATTATTTTTCCACACATCACAATCTTTGCATCATGCATTTTTAGTGCGCACACCTGTGCACATTCATTTTTATGTGCATAAATTCCTCATGAATTCCACTACAGAGATTGGGGATTTTGCCAAAAAAAATCCCAATTTTCACCATAGGCATTCTGCAACTATGAAATTTGTTCAATTTCACCCCGATAACAACAATTCAATCTCTGAAACAACAAATAATTGTTGGTTGACATTCCTGGAACAAATTTTTCCCAAACTCAATTCACGAATTGAGAATTTTAATCAACTAATCTCCCTCCATCTGTCATGGCTTCCCTGTAACTTCAAATTCGACCAACTCTAGGTTTGAATTTGCTAGAACAAATATTAAATTAAGAACATCTCACTACTTGGCCAAATTTCTCAATTTTCCCATGAATTTAACAAAAAAAATTGGGGCTTTTGCCCAATTCCATGCAATTGCTTCTACTTTTCACCATGGATGCTCTATAACTTGAAATTTTTCCACTTCGAAATAATTCTCTGTGAAATTCCACTTCAATTCAACTTGCTCGGCCCATCCAGGCTCAATGTTGAAAACTTGAGCTCTGATACCATATTGTAGCATCCCCAACATCCAATTGGGCTATGCCACATAAAATTTTTGAACTGTATACAAATTAAAACATATACACACAGAAACTCTTGAAAAACTTGATATATAGAACTTAAAACCGACACATACATTATGCAAATGCACAGATTCATACAGAATAATAATAAAAATACACATGCAACACACATAGGAAAAACCCATAAAAATAAACGCATAAATAATAATGCAACACGTAATTTAACACACAATTGACACTTATCTTGGTAAAAATATTGCCAAATGTGTGCATACCTTCCACGAACCTCCCAACCTTAGACCACGCTGCTCATCACTCTTTGTAGTGGGTCACCCCCGAGCTGGGACTAAACTCCACCAAGGTAAAGGGATTCCTAACCAGGTTGATGTATCTCAGACAATAGGAAAAACTCTGTCACATGTGCCAACTCAAAATAACATCATATAGTCCCTCATTCCTCACATGTTTGTCCCACCCCAGGAAGTGTACCCCTTCTCTACTCAACATTCCTTCGGCTACACCCCTTCCTTTCCGAGGCTTTAGCAACAGGTTGGACAAGAAGTCTTAGATCCTTGTAACTGCAGTTTGGCACCTTCGGGAAATCAATTCCCAACAATTCTCTCACCTAGAGAGAATAGCTCACGGGCCTGACAACCCACCTCTTCAATATCCCACGGGCCCGATGACCTGCTTCTTCAGTCCAAATCCTAAGCTAACCAGGTACAAATACAGGTACAAGTATAGGTACGGGTACATATATAGGTACAAGAAGGTACATAGGAAAACTAAATGAGTGAGTGAATGATGATGAAATGAATGGGAAAATGAACTAAGTCCAAACTATATGTATGCATGTTCCCAACTTGACACTTGTCATGTTGAGGACTACTTTGGCCCACTTGTCCCCATCCTTAGAACTTAGGATAAAATAAATATCCATATTTTATACTTTAAGGAATATTAATATAATATTCATTTTTTGTTTAAACTCCCTATCTTATCCCCTTATCCTTAACTTTTATCCCCCTTTCCCCAACTAGTGGAGTTTAGTCCCCCATACTCTTTTATTGTGGTCAATCTACACACAACGATGTATTATATTAATGATAATACATTTACAAAAATAGGCTCACTGGCCTTTAGCATCTAGGCTCTCCGGCCTAATTCAACACATAAGCCTCCTAGTTTATAATAACTGGACCAACAGCCTATAAAACACAACATATACAAAAAGGCTCTTTGGCCTCAAAATCATGCGCACTTAAGTTTGTTGCGTGCAGTATCCTGGAATGTGCACACTTCATCATTTTAGTGCGCAATACATGTGCGCACTATACCATGGAAGGTGCATGAAAAATGATATCAAACAAATCAACAGCTTAAGTACATTTGCATTTACATTTACAGTTGGGGTTCAGCCTAGGGGTATTACATATACTACCAATTCAACATTGTAGTCAATTATGTTAATACGGTTTGATTTTTGTCTTCTATGCTATATGTTAAATATCACATCCACTAGCTCATACCCATGTAAAGTACCCACGTAGAATGTTAGATCACTCTACAAATGTTGTGGTTCTCTTCCATATTGTGTAGGGAATCATCACATCTTCCATTCCATCTTCCATATAAGTTGCTTTAAGTAAACAAAAGATTACAACTTCATTATGGCATCTCTCACTTTCTCTATTTTTGGTTCAACTTCCCAAACCACGACTGTGACCATATATTTTCTCACTAAGCATTCATCTTTCTGTTCATTTGCATCCTTGGCATTGGTATATGCAACACATATATATGAAAACCATTTTCTGAAAAAAACTTCCATGTGTTCAAGCCTCAACAAATTTGGGGAAAAAAAACATTGTGAGAGAAACTTCACCATCCCCATTGGAGTATGCTGACAACTTGCAACTTCCAGGCACTTGGCACCTGCGTGCATGTTTAATAATATTAAAGGGATAATATTTCCAGCAATAAGAGAGCATTAGTGAATGCATACAAAGTTATAAAACAAAGGATATGCTTGAATAAAGAGGAAAATATATGTAATGAGGCATTTCTGTCACAAAGAAATAAATACAGAATTTTATGATTTCACTGCAGGTTTTCATTTGAATCACACTCTTCAACAATCACAAGCTTACTAACTACATACATGAGAACTAATGGTTTCAATACATGATTGCTTAATCTTGACTCATAACCACCTTCATCTTGAGTTCCTTGCTTGAATCATACTTCACAATCCAGCATAACGTTCTACACATACCGACTGATGAGTATGAATCCTTCTTGGAAAGATCGGAAACTAAGAGCTCGAAAAATATTGGTAGGCGCGACAACAGAGTTGAGAGAATAATACAATACACAATACTGAACATCCCAAGTTCACATAAGCTTAAGAAATAGCATGCATGCATCAATAAGAACCATTCGGGGAACAAAGTGTCAAATTGAATCAAACATGAAAGAACTACTCCAACCCATGTGTATAAATGATCCTCATATAGAACCAAAACCCAACTTGTTGCATTGACTTTCTTCCATTGCCCAAGTAAAGGAAAAATTGCTTGTATGCTTAAAACTGCATGAATTTGTCACCCAATAATCATCTCCAAGTTGGTAAGCATTCATACAATATTCATAACACACATTTTTAATAATAAACAAGATAAATTTTCTTCTAGCACACTTAGAATGTAAACTCCACAAAAATGAACTGCAAATATTGTAAAGGGAAAGGTTGAAATTCAGACCTAGAAAGAAATATATATTAGAAGAGGAGGGGTGCCATAAAGGACACCCTCATGAGTTACAACTTCCTTCTGGAACCTCTCTGTGTAATCCTTCTAAAACCTGAAAACCTACAATCAATTGTTGATTCCCCTCAATCACCTCTAACTTCAATGATCCCCCCATTTTTCACATGTTACAAGTTACTTTTACCTAAAGGCAACAAGGGTGTAAAATGGCATCTAAGTAATTTAAAGTTTAAGAAACTAATCGTGATCAAAACAAGAAATAGAAAGACTTCATACTTTCACAGTGAAAACCTTAAAGCTATACCCTAAGCCTGAGAAAGTAGCCACAACAACACTCAACAAGAAATTCAAAACATAGCTCGAACTTGAGATATGAGCTAGTATAAAATTTGTAGCATTTCATTCATAAAATGAGAAACTAAGGTTTCTGATAAGGTTTTAACAGAGGCTTTGTAAAATGACCACCATGCATAGGTCATGGTATCAATACATACAAGTCTCATATCTAGAAGAATATATCATTGAAGAAAAATATACGGCAAGCTACGTCACCAATTTAAAGTGAAATGAACAAATAAGTAGTAAAAAAATAGAGAGGCAGAAGTTGGGGTTATGATTCTATTTTTCTAATATGTACAATTGTAAAAGAGCATAGCCCCTTGGCAAGGAAGCATATGCATTCCTTCTTGACTAGAATGATGAATAAAGGATGAAGAAGTTGATACAACAATAACATAACCATCACAAATGGCATGTTATGAGATGAGAAAGGGCACAACTTGAACCTTGTAAGGCCTCAACTTGCATCAGATGAACAACGTTCCATTCAAGCATCTTTTCGAAGATTTAGTTTATTATTTGTCTACAAGTTACAACAAACAAGTGCAGAACTCATAACCATAGGTAGGTAATTCAAGGAAAAATCACGTGAACCTCTAAAACAATTGCTGACCAAATTTAACAGGTTATAAACTTATAAATGTATCGAAAGTTGAAACAAAACCCTTAACATAGGGTGGGGCCCTCATCAACTAATCCAAAATGGATCTACTTAGTTACTCTATGGCTTTATTGATTCTCTAGAAATCGGATTATAGAATTTGGGGCCAGAAGGGTCAGTTTGGGTATCCCAGACTAGAACTAAAATCCTTCAGTAAGGGGTCAAAGAAGTGGAATTTTGGGAGCTTGGACCTTAAGAACACGCTTCATGGACATCTTCATTGCATTTTACAGGTTGATAAATTTCCAATAGTGGTTCATTTTCGTCATATGGAGTCCATATGTGAGTGAATGTTATGCCCCCAACAAGGTAATGGTCCAATTATTCCCTGCAAGTCCAAGTGGAAGTTATGTCAACACACCATAATTCGCACATGTGGAGTTAGAAATTTATGGGAAACCACTAGAGACTTCATACACCTAGCAAGGGGAAACGATTTCACAAATTTTGGTCACTTTTGTTGTTCAATACTATGAACACTCGATGTGAAGGAGATACTAACAAAGCATAGAGAGAGAAACAATTTGTAGAGGACTATAGCAGACCATATTGTCTCATAGCTTCACAACGAGATTGGACTGCTTTGTAATCTAAATTGTAATCACCAATATATAACAAAAGAAAAGCACACTCCTCCATTTCTTGTTGGGTTTGTCCACATCGGGTTTCCTAGGGTAAATTGTGTTCCATTGTACTTCTTTTCTATTTTAGTTATGTTTTCTATGTCAGAGTAGTTGAAGAATCCAAATGGTTTTTTTTTTTCTTTCTAAACACTGAAAATACACAAAGATATCCATGCAGTTGAACATAGGCTCACTATTGTAGTTGTAAGATTTATCTTTGTGTAGATGAGTCGACCATTGGAATATCCAAGACAATGTACAAATCATATTGGTATCAAAGTAGTTTTATTTCGGCATTTGTGTAGTTTGAACTTTGAGCACAGTGTATGCTTACCCAACTCAAAAAGTCTAAATTTGAGGGAGAGTTTCCCTATGGATCCCATGATTGGCACCAAAAAGGTTAAGACACAGCGACAAACCTCATAAATCGAAGATAAGCACCAGGAAGGGGATCCATTGACGAAGAGGAGAAAAGATTTGCAAAGTTGGAATTGCAGGTAGCCAACATTTCCAAGACTATGGCTTTACTTAGTTTCACTCCTAAGAATAAGATAAACACCTTTTCGGAGAAATTTGAATCTCCTAAGAAGCTAGAATATCATGAGGTGCTAGGGAAGAGAAGGAAGAACCAAATCTCATAAAAGGGTGTTGGAAGGTTTACAGTTGGGAGTAATCTTGTCATTGATGGCAAGAACAACGATGGCAAAGATAAGCGATGGAAAAGAACAACGATGGCAAGAACAACGAAATCGCGAAGTGACGAAATCGGAAGGTGGACGAAATTGCGAAGCGGCAAAATCGCGAAGGTGGAAGAAATCGAGAAGCGGCGAAATTGCGAAGGTGGATGAAATCGCAAAGCAACGAAATCACGAAGTGGTGAAATCGTGAGAAGATCTGGGCCGTAGGATCTGGGGTATCTACGAAGTCTCAATAACCATTAGATATGGTGAAGCTGCAAGGCAGATAAGTCCAAGAGTCATCCAACTCTCCAAAACTGTGAAGGAATCCTGGCCGTCCATCGGGGATAGTCGTGGACCGTTGATCAAGAGGACGCGTGGCGGAAGATCGTCATATCACTGACTGGAAAGTCAAAGGAACGAGGTTCCCTAACTTCTCGAATTCGCGATATGCGAAATCGCAAAATAATCTCAACCGTCAGATCACCAAGGGTTCTGGACTGTTGATCTAAGCTCCATCTCGGAGCTTTGCCTATCGCAACTTGGAGAGGTAAGATACATAACCTTCAAAATTGCGATATGCGAAATCGCGATTTAATCCCAGCCGTCAGATCAAGGTGTGGTATGGACCGTTGATCTAAGCTTCATTTCGGAGTTTCGCCTATCGCAACTTGGAGTGACAAGAATCTCTATCGAAGGAATCGCGAGATGCGAATTCATGATGAGATCTGGACCGTAGATTCATCAAGATCATGGACCGTTGATCTAAGATTCATTTCGAAGTTTCACCTATTGCAACTTGGAGTGACAAAAACCTTTATCAAAGGAATCACGAGATGTGAATTCACGATGAGATCTGGACTGTAGATTCATCGAGATCGTGGACCGTTGATCTCAGCTCTATCTCGGGGTTTCGGGGATCGCGACTTGGAGAGTCAATATGCCTCATATCCAGACTCATGAAATGCGAATTTGTGAAATGCACTTTATGCAAAGCACGTGGTCTCAGCCGGTGGTCACACCATCGAAGAGTTGAAGAGAAGAGTATGTGCAGACAAGCTTCTTTTCGGCGTTTCGGGGATCGCGACTTGGAGAGTCGATATGCCTCATCTCCAGATTCACAAAATGCGAAATCGCGAAAGCGCTTTATGCATAAGCGCTTGGTCATATCCATGGTCATATAAAGGAAGGAGCTAGCGCAGAAAAGCTTTGTTTCGGAGTTTCAGAACTCGTGACATGGAGACTCAAGATGTCTCATCACAGAATCTTTGAATTGCGAAAGTGTGAAACGGGTAAATAACACAAGAACCCATCAGAGTTAATCCAACAATGCAGGTGAATCTGAGCATAATCAGAGGGCTACTGTTGCACATCACAGTGTAACTGCTAGAAACCACTGATGGTTTCTGCCAGAGGACTCGAAGACACTTCGGGGTGATTGACAAAGGAGATGAAGAGTCTCTGGGAATCTTCAAGAGGGATGAAGATGCTCGTGGAGGCAATTGACAGTTGGATGAGCATTGAAGCTTGTAACTAGAACAGAGAAGGTGAGCTCGACTATCACAGAGAAGATGAAGAGTCTCAACTGCCAGAGAGGCTGAGGAATCTCAACATAACATACAATGATGTTGAACGAGTGGAAAAACGACCAGAGAAGCTGAAGAGTCACGATGATGATCAAACAGAGCACTCGAGTTGTGGAGGATATCGAGGCGGTGTGAGTATGCAGAGGTATTGCGTGCATTGCATGCACAAGGTGCACAAAAGCTATAAATACATAGTACATAGAAGAGATGCGGTTGTTGTTGTTGTTGGAATTGATGTGGATGTTGTTGAAGGTGATTCATGCATGAAGAAGGACCAGAGTACAACAGCTGAAAAGAACAGAAGGAGAACTGTGCAGCGAATGGACATGGCACACATAGCATAAAAATAAGAATAATATAATGGGTAGTGGATGCATGCTGGAAGACAGTGAGGAAGTCTGAGTAGCAAAATCTTGCAGAACAGTGATGAGACTGGTAAGTTGTTATTGAACACTATATCACTGTAATAGGTTTCAGTATTTCATATTCATAATCCAGGGTGGTTGGGAGGT
>ML834950.1:12102-22194 GCA_009831015.1 Picea engelmannii
GCTATGAATGCTCTTTTGAGTGGGCTTGCAGAAGTAGAATTCGTAAAAGTTATGCACCTAGGAACTACCAAAGAAATGTGGGACAAACTCATTAGCAGTTATGAGGGTAATGAGAAGGTAAAGGATGCAAAGCTTCAAACCTACAGAATACAGTTTGAACAGCTGAAGATGAAGGAATATGAAACTGTTGGAAAATATTTTCTGAGAGTAGAAGAAATGGTAAATGCAATGAAGGCACTTGGTGAAACAATTGATGAACCTTCTTTAGTTCAGAAAATCTTGAGATGTCTCCTAAATAGGTTCAACCCGAAGGTCTCTGCTATAGAAGAACTTAATGATCTAAAAACCTTGGAGTTTGATCAACTTCTAGGAACATTGACTGCATATGAAATGAGAATAGTCAAAGATAAACCCACCTCCAGAGAAGCATCATTTAAAGTAGACAAGAATGAGGATTCTAAACCCGATGAAATTGAAGCAAAATTTGTGAAGAGACTAAAGAAGGGATCAGGCAAATACAAAGGTAAACTGCCCTTCAAATGTTTCAACTGCGGTAGGATAGGTCATTTTGTAAATAAATGTCCCCACAAAGGAAAGGATCAGACATGTGATGATGAGGAGAAGTACAAACACATAAATTTCTTTAAAGAGAAAAACTTTAAGAAGAAAAGTCTGTGCGTAAACAATGATGATGATCCTTTAGATGATGAAGAAAATGACTCCTCTATTGAAGATAAACTAAATGACTTCATACTTATGGCCAAAGAGGATTATGATAATAAAAGCACAGGGAGTGATGAAGAAGAAGTTGTGGTTGACATGGAAGGAGAATTGATCAGTGCACTGGAAGAGATTGACAGACTAAGAATCAAGAACAGAAAGCAAAGACAATTGTTGATACAGTTCAAGAAAGACAGTAAAGAACCTAATGAATACCTTGTTCTACTAAAATTAGAATTGGAAGAGGCAAAGAAAATCGAAGAGATTATGAAACAGTAGCTATCAAAAAAGAAGGAAAGATGTGAAGCATTAGAACAATAAGTTGTGAAAACGAGGAAAGAAATGGAGAAGTTTCAAGCCTTTTATAATTAGAATCTGTCAAGTATCAAAGCCTCAGAAGGATTGGCCACCATTCTGAATCAGCAAAGGAATCCAAAGATGAAAAATGGCTTGGGGTATGAAGAGGGATCAAGCAGTGGTAAGCCAAGAAATGAAGAACCCATCAAGTTTGTCAAAAGTACAACCAATGACAATAACAATCCTGCAGAAACAAAGAAAGACAATCAGTCGCCCAGATCGAGTAAGGTAAAATATGCCATTTATGAATCTGTAGAACAAAGAAGTAATGTGCTCATTGTTGAACAACGTCATCAGTCTAGAAGAAATCGATTTGCTCAAATAAGACAACCATTTTCCAGGTACAAAGAATTCTTCTATGGCTATTGTTTCTACTGTGCTAACTTTGGTCACAAAGCTGTAAATTGTTCCTTAAGACTTAGACATGAGCAATTAAGATTTCAAAGGAATAAATACTTTCCGCAACAAAGAATGATGCAGCCAAATAACAAACCTTCACTGATTTCCAATTGCCAAATTAAGTCCACGGACCTGCAACTAAAGAGGTCAAGAAATAATCAACAGTCAATGAGTAGACAATGTTGCACCAATAAGTTTGACCTGTTGAACAATGAGATTGAATGTTACATCTATCATAACTGTGGACACAAATATATTGACTGTCGTTTAAGGGAATATGAACCAGATTTGAAATCTCTTATTGAAAATGTCAAGTTTTGGAAGAAGAAGGAAAGTGACAAGTGTGGATTAGTGTTGTCCGTTCAAAGAAAAATGAACCCTTCGTATATAGATAGTGGATGCTCCAAACACATGATGGGAGACAAAGGCAAGTTTCTATCTCTAAGTGAAAGAAAATCAGGAAACGTAACCTTTGGAAATGATGCTCCAGTGAAAATAAAGGGCAAAGGGATGGTGAGCTTAAGTAATGGAAAAGGAAAAGCCCAAGATGTTCTACTTGTGGATGGGCTGAAACATAATATGCTCAGTGTAAGTCAAATGTGTGACAGAGGATGCGAAGTGTTGTTCATGTCCAAGGACTGCAAGATAAAGTCTGTAAACTCAGGACAAGTGGTGGCCAAAGGCATAAGGACAGAAAATAATGTATATGTGCTAAAAGAAAATAGAGAAGAATGTCATCTAAGAAAACATGATGAACGTTGGTTATGGCATAGGATACTTGGACATCTAAACTTTGACCACTTAATCAAACTCAAAAACCTAGAGATAGTAAAAGATCTTCCGAGAATATCAAAGCCCCAAGATTCAATGTGTAAACCCTGTCAAGTAGAGAAGAAAAAAAAGACATAGTTCAAGTCCAAGAGCTTTACTTCAATAGAGAAACCACTCCAACTAGTTCATATGGATTTATGTGGACCATCAAGACAGGAAGGCACAGGGAAAGAAAACTACTTCATGCTGATTATCGATGATTCCTCTATACTTACTTGAGTTGCCTTTCTCAAAGAAAAAGCTGAAGCATTTGAGAAGTTTAAAATATTTAAGGCTTTAACAGAGACTCAAACGGGCAAGAGGTTAAAGACAGTAAGATCAGATCAGGGAGGAGAGTTTATTTCAAGATACTTCAAGGAATTCTGTGATGAACATGGGATCAAGAGAGAATACACAATCCCAATAACTCCACAACAAAATGGAGTTGTTGAGAGGCAAAATAGAACAGTGCAGGAAATGGCTAGGTCAATGATGAATGAGAAGAACATTGGTCAAACCTAATGGGTAGAAGCAATACACACAGTAGTCCATGTTCTTAACAAAGCCCCCACCTCAGACCACAAAGTGACAAGACACCTTATGAATTATGGTTTGGAAGACCTGCCTCAATCAAACACTTCAGAGTCTTTGGGAGTAAATGCTACATAAAGAATAATGATGAGAACCTCGACAAATATGATGACATGGATGATGAAGGTATCTTCTTAGGGTATGCTACAAACAATAAAGGATATAGATGCTATAATAAGAGGCTGCATAAAATGGTTGACTGTATTGATGTAAAAATTGATGAAGGAATCCCAGCAAGAGAGGTATACAGTAATGAGTCTTCTATAGAAGACACAACTAAAGCTGAAGGTGAACATGTCCAAGAAACATAAAACAAAGACTCTGAATTAGATGAAGACTCAGACACTCATACATACTCAAATCAACAGTCAACTACAAATTCCTCCTCCAGAATCATTCAAAAGAATCATCCTACAAGTCAGATAATTGGATAAAAAGACAAAGGTGTACAAACCAGGAGAAAAATAATCAAAACCACCGAACAATCTCATATAGCTCTCATATCCATGTTGGAACCCAAGAATTTCAATGAAGCCAACAAAGATGATCACTGGGTTAAAGCAATGAATGATGAACTTGATCAGATTGAGAAAAACAATACGTGGGAGATGGTTCAAAGACCTGAAGGAAAAAATGTCATTGGCTCCAAATGGATCTTTAAGAATAAGTTGAATGAGAAAGGACAAGTTATCAGGAACAAAGGAAGGTTAGTCTGTAAAGGCTATGCTTAGATAGAAGGACTGGATTTTGGTGAAACATTTGCGCCCGTAGCAAGATGAGAAGCTATCAAAATGTTTCTTTCCTATGCTTGTCATAAAAGATTTAAAGTCTATCAAATGGATGTCAAGTCGGTGTTTCTAAATGGAGATTTAAGTGAAGAAGTCTATATGGAACAACCAGAGGGTTTCAAACTCTATGATAACCATGACTTAGTATGCAAGCTTAAGAAAGCTTTATATGGTTTAAAACAGGCCCCAAGAGCCTGGTATCACAGACTGGATACATATCTCAAAGACAAAGGGTTCAAGAGAGGAACAACTGACATCAATCTATATATTAAAACAAAGGATAATAATTTTCTCATCATACTGGTCTATGTAGATGACATCATCTTTGGATGTAATAAGGATTCATTAGTACAATGGTTTGCTTCTTCCATGGAGTCTGAATTTGAAATGTCTATGATAGGAGAACTGTCATTTTTTCTTGGTCTACAAATTACTCAGAGGCCCGAAGGGATGTTCATTTCTCAAGAAAAACATCTAAGAGAAATGTTGAAAAGGTTTAAAATGGAAGATTCTAAACCTGTGGGTACACCTATGGTAACTGGATGTAAATTAAGCAAGGATGATGATTCACCTGATGTTGATCAAAGCTCATATCGATCAATGATAGGAAGCCTGTTATACATCACAACATCTCGCCCAGACATAATGCATGTTGTAGGAATGGTAGGAAGATATCAGGCTGCACCTAAATAGAGTCATTTGCAAGCTGTCAAAAGGATATTCAGGTATTTGAAATAAACAATGACTTATGGTCTGTGGTATCCCAAAAATCAAAATCTTCAGCTGACTGCTTATTCAGATGCAGATTGGGCAAACTGTGTTGATGAGAGAAAAAGCACTAGTGGAGGAGCATTCTTCCTGGGTGACTCCTTAGTAGCCTGGCTTTTTAAAAAGAAAGGTTCCATTTCTTTATCAACCACAGAGGCATAGTACATTGCTGCTGCTACCTGTTGCACTCAATTATTATGGATGATTCAGACACTTATAGATTTGGAGCTCAGGGGGAGCGTGTTTTCTTTGACATTGATGTCAAAGGGGGAGAAAAGGAGTTGTACGGATCAGATGCTACAGTTGGAGGTCCAAACTGATTAGCGCAACCATTCAGGGTTGACATCAATGCCAAAGGGGGAGATTGTTGGAAGGTTTACAGTTGGGAGTAAGCTTGTCATTGATGGAAAGAAAAGCGATGGAAAAGATTAGCGATGGAAAGAAAAACGAAATCGCGAAGTGATGAAATCGCAAGGTGGACGAAATCGCGAAGCGGTGAAATCGTGAAGGTGGATGAAATCGCGAAGCGGTGAAATCATGAAGGTGGACGAAATCATGAAGCAGAAAAATCGTGAAGTGGCAAAATCGCGAGAAGATCTGGGCCGTAGGATCCAGGGTATCTACGAAGTCTCAATAACCATTAGATATGGTGAAGCTGCAAGGCGGATAAGTCCAAGAGTCATCCAACTCCCCAAAGCTGTGAAGGAATCCTGACCATCCATCGGGGACAGTCGTGGACCATTGATCAAGAGGACGCGTGGCGAAAGATCATCATATCGCTAACTGGAAATTCAAAGGAACGGTGTTCCCTAACTTATCGAATTCGTGATATGAGAAATCACGAAATAATATCGACCGTCAAATCACCAAGGGTTATGAACCATTGATCTAAGCTCCATCTCGGAGCTTCACCTATCGCGACTTGGAGAGGTAAGATACATAACCTTTGAAATCGCGATATGCGAAATCACGATTTAATCCCAGCCGTCAGATCAAGGTGTGGTATGGACCATTACTCTAAGCTTCATTTTGGGGTTTCGCCTATCACGACTTAGAGTGACAAGAATCTCTATCGAAGGAATCGCGAGATGCGAATTCACGATGAGATCTGGACTGTAGATTCATCAAGATCGTGGGTTGTTGATCTAAGATTCATTTCAGAGTTTCGCCTATCGCAACTTGGAGTGATAAGAAACTCCATCGAAGGAATCACGAGATGCAAATTCACGATGAGATCTGGACTGTAGATTCATCGAGATCATGGACAGTTGATCTCAGCTCCATCTCGGGGTTTCGGGGATCGCGACTTGGAGAGTCGAGATGCCTCATATCCAGACTCATGAAATGTGAATTCGCGAAAAGCGCTTTACGCATAAGCGTGTGGTCTCAGTCGGTGGTCACACCATCGAAGAGATGAAGAGAAGAGTATGTGCAGACAAGCTTCTTTTCGGCGTTTCGGGGATCGTGACTTGGAGAGTCGAGATGCCTCATCTCCACATTCACGAAATGTGAAATCACGAAAGCGCTTTATGCATAAGCGCTTGGTCATATCCATGGTCATATAAAGGAAGGATCTAACGCAGAAAAGCTCTATTTCATAGTTTCGGAACTCGTGACATGGAGACTCAATATGTCTAATCGCAGAATCTCTGAATTGCGAAAGTGCAAAATGGGTAAATAACACAAGAACCCATCAGATTTAATCCAACGATGCAGGTGAATCTGAGCATAATCGGAGGGCTATTGTTGCACGTCACAATGTAACTGCCAGAGGACTCGAAGACACTTCGGGGTGATTGACAGAGGAGATGAAGAGTCTTTGGGAATCTTCAAGAGGGATGAAGATTCTCATGGAGGTGATTAACAACTGGATGAGCATTGAAGCTTGTAACTGGAACAGAGAAGGTGATCTCGATTGTCACAGAGAAGACGAAGAGTCTCAACTGCCAGTGAGGTTGAAGAATCTCAGCATAACATACAGTGATGTTGAACGAGTGGAAAAACGGCTAGAGAAGTTGAAGAGTCACGATGATGATCAGACAGAGCACTCGAGTTGTGGAGGATATCGACGCGGTGTGAGTATGCAGAGGTATTGCGCGCATTGCATGCACAAGGTGCACAAAAGCTATAAATACACAGTACAGAGAAGAGATGTGGTTGTTGTTGTTGCTAGAATTGTTGTGGATGTTGTTGAAGGTGATTCATGCATGAAGAAGGATCAGAGTACATCAGTTGAAAAGACCCAATTTCACCTCAATCTGGATTCCTTCCGTCTAGGTTGACTCCTAGGGAATCCAAGGGGGTAGACCCTATTAAACTATGTGAAGGTTTTATTTAAAATTTTAGAAGTTAATTAAGTTGTTGATTAGTGTTACCCAACACAATGACAAGCAACCAATGCAATGTGCAATCTTTCAATGAAAATCAAACCTTTATTTATTAAGCCACAATTAGACTAGTGCATAAAAAAATCCACTTATTCCGATATATACAAAAAAATTATAACTCTACAAGAATGAAAGAAAATTGAGAACTATCTACACAATGAATTGAAAAATAACTTTACACAATTATTTTAAAACAATGAATAAATAAAGAATACATGTAAATGAATCAATATAAATATTTACACAATGAAAAATAACTTGCACAAAATAAATAGAATGTAAATAATTGAAAATAAATTGTTGAAATGGAAATTGCAAGGAAATGTAAATGTTGTGCAAATGTGTAGGTTGATTTTAATTAATTTTAAGTCTCTCTTTAATTTAGGGGTTTAGATGTGAGGAGTTGCAGGCCTAAGTTATGTGACTACCCCAAGTCCTTATCCCTTGACCAAGAGGAAATGTTGGGTGCTCAACAAGAAAACAACAAGGTTCTCCTCTAACTCCATAGGTCAAATCCAAAGTGCTTGGGAACTCAACAAGGAGGACACTTAGTGCCATGAAATCGTCCCTGGATTCAACCCCTTCTAGCCTCCACAAGTCACACTATTTTAGTGGTCAAACAATAATGGAAAATGAGTGTCTAATTAAACTAACCACTCGATCATTTTCCCTTTCTTATTACCCAAGATCCACAAAGTGGCAAGGGGAGAGAATACGGGGCAAAGGCTGGGTAAATTTTATTTACTTTGCACAAATGAAATTTTAAACACTAGCCAACACGATTTTGCAGGATGGCATAGCCAATCACATGCAAGGTGTGGGAAAACAATAAATAAACTGATTAAAAATAAACAACAATGAACAAACTTATCCACACAACTTTGACACAATGTGGAGGGCAAAGCCTACCGATTTTGTGACAAAGGTGGATAAAAATTTAAACTACTTTACAAGCCTCACAAATATGGCACAAGGTGATGGCCAAAGCCTACCAATTTTGTGACCAAGGTGGACAAACAAATTAATGTAGAAATCAGAAAATTACTTATAATCCTAGCCGACACGATTTTGCAAGGATGGCAAAGGCAATCACATGCAAGGTGTGGGCAAAAAATTTAAAATTAATTTGCAGATTATGAGCTTGGAAAATAAATGGAGAATGCAAGCCCAAGAGACTCTCTTAGGTTGCTTAAAAAGACTTTGGAAAGCAAGATAAATAAAGGGGTTTTGCACCAAAGCCTGTAGATATCTTCTTGAGCTTTTAGTGGCCAATTTTGGGCAGCAACTCTCTTTTTAATGGTGAAAACCTACACAAAACAACAAACAAAGTTTGCTGGAAAATGCTAAAAATCACCCAAATATGTTAGTTTTGAGTTAGCATATGTACATAAATTTTTACAATAAAAATCTGAACTTAGAAATTGATTTTTTAGCAAGATCTAAGTGATTATGTATGCAAAAAATAAGTAAATAAAAGGCTGAAAATTAAACAAAAAATTATGTGAAGCAAAACGAAGCCTTTGGAGTTCCTCCTCCAAGCTTTGGCAACCTGCAAATCTGTAAACCCTTTCTACACAATGAGGAAAGAAGGTGAGATCTTTTAAAAGACCTACAAAATACTTTGCAAACACTAATAAAATTAAATCACATAAACCTATAGCAATATTACTATAGATTTATCCCTAGCAAAATATATTGTTTAGGGTTCTTCAAGTAAAACAATGTGAAGCAAAAATAAACAAAACTTTGCAATATTACCTCACTAAGAGAAAATACTATACAAGAGTAGCCAAAAATCACCAATAACACCAAGAGATCCTACAAAGCTTCACTTTATTGCTCAAAAGAATGTTTGCAAAATTGCAACAAAACTACATGAAAGAAATGAGAGAGAATGAAAGAGAGAGGGGAGAAATTTTAGTATAATGGAGTTGTTGTGAAAACTTCATGTAAAAAAGAGGAGAAGGGGCTTCCTTTTAAAGGAGGGAAAGAGGAGATACCCCCCTTGGATGAGTTAAAAGTGTCGCCCATCCAAGAGAGAGAGAACAAGTCAAGGGGGGCACACTTTTAGGGTTTTGGAGTGAGTTGGGGTTTGAGGGGTGATATGTGAGAGGGGGAAACCCCTTTCCTTTTGTCTAAACCTTTGACTAGGCTCTAGGAGAGGCACACTTAGGGTTTTAGGCCCTCTCTCACTTTAATTTTCATTTTCCCCTAAGTTCATGATGAAGGGGGGCACCCCTCTCACCAAGGAGACTCACTTTAAGTTGTTGACTTGTCATGGGGGGTTCTTCTAAGTGGATTTTTACTTTTCCAACTTAGGAAATACATTAGAAAACATTTTCCCACTTCTTTTCTTGACTTTAGACACTTTTACATTTTTTGGATTTTTTACCTTGGCCAATTATTTGCTAACTTTTGACTGACTTGGACTCCTCATGGGCAATGACCTAGAAAAACTTGTCCAATTGAGTTGAAAATTGGTCCAAAGGTGTAGGGGGTCATAAGACATTTGTTTTCAGTATTCACACCCCTATAAAAAATCCCTAAGGACCAATTTTTTACATTTTTCATCAAAAATAATTAAAATTTCCAATTTACGAAAAATTTTAATTATTAAAAAATCCTATCAAAACCTGACGGAATTCCGCAAGACTCTAGGAGATGTCTATAAAGGTAATTTAAAACACTTCTAGATATTATTCACCCAATGGGATCGATCATTAGAACACATTTCACCACTTTGGAGTATTATTGAGTGAAAACCTCAAGAGTAATTAAAATCGTTGAAAAACAAGATTAATTACCCAAGGAAAAAAACACTTGATAAAAGGACTTCCCTAATGATAAAGTCCTAGGAAACTGAGTTATTAAAAGTTGAGCCAGGTTAACATATTACAAAATTATCCCATGCAAGGGAGTGGATATTTCGTGGACATAGAAAGAAGTGTTGGGGGAGGGGGGGGGTGGGGGGAATTGCCCTGTTGAGCCATAAGTCTTCAAAATTGTCATACCACAAGGTACATATCTTCATGATACATGAATTTGACACCTAGTATAAATATGTGGTCAATAAGGAGGAGATGACAAAGTTGTTCCATGTTGAGACTCAAATTAAGAAAAACAAGGTTGATAAACTATTCGATTCTAGTTCACACGCTAACCTCATTGTAGAGGCCCTGGTAAGTGTTATCACATGATTTGTACTTTTGCAAAGCCCTTCACAAGATCCCAATATTGTGTAACAATTAGAAGTCTCTACCATTGTCACGTAA
>ML834950.1:31998-49081 GCA_009831015.1 Picea engelmannii
TTGTAATTGTTCTCATATTTTAACATTCATGACATTCCTTGAACATACATGATGGCAGTATGCCAGATAATCCAGACTAAAATTGCAAAAACCTGGATCGTCATTTAAACAAACAGAAAATAGCCACCATTTCAAAAAAAAAATGTTATGCACAGAATAATTCAAATATGCAAGTGTAATTCAGTCACTGTACAAGCCCAATTCTATGTGTTGAACCTTGACCAAGTTTTGAGGATCCTTGGTCATGTTTGACCTATTTTTGGGACTTCGATGGGCTGTCGAAGGAGGAGCGCAAGTCGAAGCGGAGATCACAGGATCTCGGCCCCTTTTTAGGGATTTTTGGGTTTTGGGCTTATGTAAATGATCTGAAAATAGAAGGCTAACTTGTTATGCTATGCAAGCACCCTCTACCTCATAAAATAAATCTTAACAGGACCTTGCTTCATGTGTTAAAATGTGCAAGAGGGTTTATGTGTTAAGTTCTTGGTTCTTCTTTGCAATGTACATGTGTGAAAAGAGGTTCTTTTACATGCTTAAATATGTGTTATAAATCAATACACAGCCATAAAAAGTGCATCAAATAACACATAAAAATCACAGCAATACCAAGATGATAAAGGAGTTCACCCCTCTCTGGGCTACATCTC
Organism: Picea engelmannii; assembly: GCA_009831015.1. NCBI lineage: Eukaryota > Viridiplantae > Streptophyta > Pinopsida > Pinales > Pinaceae > Picea > Picea engelmannii. Next base: position 32,646 of record ML834950.1, read on the forward strand.
CTTGAGCCTCCTTCAATGGACTTGGCTCTTTGGGATTAGTTTGTCAAATGCTCATTACAAGCTGCTTATCAACTCAAATGGATTTACAGACTGTACCATTGAGTTCAGAATACATAAAAACCCCAAATTTGACTGTAAAAACTCTGCAAATGGACAATGGCTCATCCAACAATGACCTCTTCTACAAGTGGCCTCCAAGCTTCCCTGAGCAAGAATGAGGAAAAAATACCTATAGAAGTCCTCCAATGGATCTTCAACCTATCCCAATGTGTTCAGAGCATAATAAACAGCCAAGAATGACTATTCAGTCTCAGAAAATGGTTAAGTGCTCATCTGAGCAATGCCTTAAACAATGAGGGCTTCAAGCTTAATGGAGCTTCCTCCAACTTAAATGGTTAAAAACCTGCATTAAAAGTCTTCAAATGCCTGTGAAAGCTATGCCAATGGACTCAGAACGTCCAAAAACCCCTACCTGGGATTTTTCGGCACCTCATTTGGCCAAAAACTCCAAAAGTTATGCTTGCTGCCATTTTTCCCCTTTGGCTCTGGTTACCTGTTCGCCATTCTGCACCTTCCAGCAGTCTCAACCTAGCTCGGAGCGGTTTCGTGTGCATAAACCCAGCACACGCGCGTCCCGCAAAACGCGCCGAAATGTAGAACCATTAACGAAATAAAGCCCCCCAAGTCGGAGGTTAAGGGCGCATGGGAGCCATATGGCCATGTTCCCCGCGCATAAAGGTGCTCATTTCCACCGTTTAACGTTTGAGTGCCAAGTGGCGGTACGTGTTTTAAAACCCAAACCAAACTCGGCTCCATTTGAAAACCCATTTCAAATCGCGCGCCAATAAACACGGGATGGCCCGCGTGCCAAAATAATATATGGGCATATATATCTTCACATTAAAACACCGCGCGCAATATAAGATGTTGGTTATATATGGTGTATAGACCGTGGGTTTAAACCATGCATAAATCCCACGCGCATATAATATGCATTGGTCGTATGCCATTTTAATATGACCACGGGTCAAACAAATTAACCCCGCGCGCCCGTTTAACATATTCATTGGTCATATGCGTACCAAGTGGTGACCACGGGCTACATGTGAAATATACCCGGCGCGCAAAATGTGTTTTGTAATACATATATATGGCAATAGAACCGCGCGTAATACCAAACATTGCATATAATTCACCCGCGCCGAGTTATGGTCACGTCAACCGTAATGCAACCATGGGTCGGGGCTTAGCCCCAGCCCGACCCCCCGCCAACCTTTATCCAAAGCAAATTTAAAATAATTTAAACCCATATCACTAATAAGTAATATGGTTTGGCATATTGGCCGGGCGGATTATTTTAAAACTTTCAACGGAGGAGAGGTCCGGGGGTCGAACCCCGCGGCCTCCAAAATTTTTAATAAACCATACAAACCATCGGCGAATAAACGGGTGCCACGTGGCAGCCCTTCATTGGGCCACGTGGCACCTTTTCATTGCACAATAATCATGCCACGTGTCGCCTGTTAATTGGCCCACATCACTGCCACGTATTCTGTACCGTACGCTGTCATCTGCCACGTCATCTCGGGCCACGCAGGCTGCTGACGTCAGCATGTGCCACGTGTCACCCATCCAGTGGTGACACGTGTCACCTCCCAATTGGTCCAACTGTGTGTTGAAAATACCAAAAATTCATGACACGTGTCACGCCCAGGATCTGCCACGTGTCCCGTACGGTCTTGCCACGTCACTGTACGGCTTGCCACGTCAGCTGTACGGCCTACCACTTCAGTTGTACGGCCTGCCCAATCAGCATCAAAATTTTCCCTGTTTGGCTCGACGAACAGACCTCGATAACTTCTCCATACGGACTCCGTTTGCGAAAATAAATATACCACCGGAATCAGGAGAACGAGACGGACGCAATGGCACCGTTTTCGTCGCATTCTGAGCACTTTGAAAATTGAGCATTTTTTTGACCCCTGGTCCAGATTCTGATCAGTAACGGGTATGGGGATGTCGGCCCATGGGTTTAACCATGTTTAGGCGTGCTTTGTGATGTATAAATAGAAGTCTAGGCAATGTAAGAGAAGGTGGGAGAAAAGGTTTTTGGTGCTATGGTAAGTGCAAGCGATGATTGTAATTGTTTTGTGCATATTGTGTGAGATTTGCAAGGCTAAGTGCAAATGATTGTAAGAGACTGCGAAGAGGCTTTGTGTTGTAACTCAGGGAAGGAGGATCTAGAAAAGTGCGCGCGGATCTCTTGTTCTCTGCAGAGTAAGATATCATGGCAATGTGCATGTAGAATACTAACAGAAAGAAATAAAGAAGAAGAGTTGGTGGACGTAGCCCCAAGGTGGGGGTGAACCACGTATATCTCGTGTTATGGTTTCTTTGTGCTTTATGGTTGTTCTCTTGTTTATGTGGTTAAATGCTTAGTGCAATGATATATGTTTAGAAGAATCTAATATGGTAGCTTAGTGCTGAATAATGTGAATGAATGCTAGATCTGATCTATGTTCATATGCTTAGTGCTTTAATCTATTGGATCTGTGTGAATACTGCGATGATCTACTATTAGGGTTTAGTTGTGTTGTAAACTAAGACTGGATATTAATGAACTATAACTGCTAAGTGCTATGTTAAGGTGTTGCAATCACAGATATGTGTCCCAGCTAAGGTTGTCGACATCTGAGTCCTGCAACCACCCCTGCCTCTACCTCGGGTGAGACTTCATCTGCTTCGCAGGTGTTGTCGAAAGGGTCGGTAGTTAGGGTTTTGTTGGTGCGTTGTTGTAAGCGTTGAACCTTGGATTTTCCCCTGTGCCAGCAAATGGTTATGTTGTCGAGACTTGAAACTGTGATTGCTAGGAACTACATAAAAGAGAAAGCTCTGTGTGTAGATTTGTTGCCCTAGTGCACAATATTCTACTTGACTTGTGAAGCTCTGTGCCAAGAAGAAGAGTCAGATTTGAAGAAAAGAGGTAAGACCTGAAAGCTTTGTGCTTTGATAAAATTAAAGTAAGAATTTTGTGTTAAAGAGGTAAGATCTTAAAGCTTTGTGCTCTGATAAAGGTAAGAACAGTGAAAAGTTTTGATTGAAAATGTAAGATAAGTGGAATTTTTTGTTTCAAAAGTATGGATCTAGGTATGTTTGATAAATTTTGTCCTAGCTTGAAAAGTAGGGCACAAATAGATGAAAGAAGGTTTGATATGAGTAGATCTGACAAAAATAGTGAAATATATGTTATTCCTATGCATAGAAAGAATGTTTGGACTAACAAATGGATGCAGGATCCTAGAAAGAAATTTTTGCAGGATAGCTACTATGATCCTAGTGTGCAGTACAGGAAAGGCTGGGGATCACTTCAAATAAATAGAGGATTAACTTTTTGTTACAGTTGCAGAAGACCGTAACATCTTGCTAAGAAATTCCCTGGTAGAAGACCTAGTTGTCTTTGTTGTAAAGCTATGGATCATAAAGTTTTAGATTGCCCTAGAATGATTGTTAATCTTGACATAATGAATATGAGACAAGAAAACCATGAGGAAGGTCAAGAAACTGAGACCATGGAAGAACCCCAGAAAGAATCAGATAATGTATTGCTACAAATGAAAGAAACCCTAAATGACCACGGAAATATCAACTTATCAGAGATATTCAAAGAAAAAGAATGCATAGAAGCAAGAATAGGATACTTCGACATTGACTGTGTTCTCGATGAAGAAACACAGGTAAATATCATGACAGAAAGAACTTGGGAAACTTTAGGTAAGCCTTCTATGATTCCTTCATTGGGAGGAATAGGATTATTTAGAGGAAAGCTGATAACCCTATGTGGAAGAATCACCTAGATATCTATGAGTGCTCATGGAACTTCGACAGAGGAAGATTTTGAGATTGTTAAATTTATTGAGAACAACACTCCATTTGCTATATTACTAGGAAAACCTTGGATTCAAACGGACCAGGCCAGAAGGAAAGAAGAGGAAGTCTTAGAGCAGAAGAAGCAAGAATTAAAATATTTCATGACTAGGAGGATATCACACTTGATTGAAGAACAAGAGAACATATCGAAGCTAATTAGAACCAGAAACTTGGATGTCGAAGTTGAAAGAACACAAGCAGACTCACAAACGAGTAGAACACCTACCCCATATAGAGAATAAGTATTACTCTCTAACCCTATGAAAGAATCTCAACAGGGTGAAGTTACTATTCCAAAAGAAGATAAGAATTAGAATGGAAAGAGGAATATCGAGACGAAGATCATCAAGAAGAAGGCTAGAAAGCTCAATAAGAAGAGAGAAAAGATAGAAAATTTATAGAAGGTCCCAGAGGGGACTTTGCAGATGGAAGGTTTGCAAGACTGGAACTTTGCCAGGAGACCAGAACAATTCAACATGGCACTTCGCCATGGCGAAACAATATAGTCGTTGAAGGAATTATAACCATTAGACCAACACCCCGAACGGTTAGAACAACATTTTTTGCTAGAAATATCACCTTAATACAGTTGGGACCGCGCTGCAATGGACATAACTTCATTGATAAAGACCTCTTGTCTGTTGGAGAGATCTGTTACACCATTGCCTACTTAGTGCGTCGATTGTTGCACCAAAAACAATTTTGTGAATTGTATCCTAGCCAAATCATTGCTACCACGTTGTTTACTAAGATTGAAACCTTTTCTATTACATTATTGACCTAAGTTATCCGATCTTGAGCGTGCATGTTGGACGAGCTCAGTGCCATAGAGAAAATCGTCGAAGAAGTTTTGATCGACCTCATGGCTAAGAAAGTGATGTCTGCAGGTATTCAAGCTTCCTCGATGAGAGGAAGGCAAGCCTCTTCATCGACTGCTCGCGGATACAAACCATCCCGATCGACATAAGAGAAGAGAACCAAGCACTGAGATGACTTGGAAAACACGAAGTAATCCTGACCATCTTACTCAACTACATCCCACCTATGGTCGGCGCGGTGAGTCGTGACAGTGTCCCGAGGGACTTTGATTACACCATGGTTACTACGTACCTCCCGAAGGGGATACATGCAGTTAGAACGCAACAAGATAATATCACGACGTTGAAGTTCAATGACTTCAACCTAGGAGACCACAAGAACCATAGTATGCTCGCTGCTTATAAATACTTGACCAAGACGAAGGGGAAGAACTCGAAAATAATCCCCCAACCATGGACTATGAACCTCGCGCAGTCCACCCTCCTGAATGTAATGAAGATTCCACACTTTGGAAGGCACCAGGAGGTTAACGCATGTGTTAAGCTCCTTCTCTCATGTTAATATGGTGGCTACCTATGGCTAGATCGACGCAACATAGTTGATCCGACACTGATCCATAGGATCATTGGATTGAGTATGCTGGGACCCGACCCACAGGACTTCTACCCAGGGAAGGCTACAAATCACACATTGGAACAAAATATCAAAGACACATATGGCGATGTAGAAAAGAGAACGTGAGGCTACAAGGTAGCTTCCATCCAGAATGGCTCAGTGCACCTAGCCTGGCAGCTGATCGCAGGAAATCTTGTGAGAAAGAACAAACCTACATAGGTCACAGGATTCATTGTTGACCTCGTCGGGAAATGTGTAGAAGGATTCCAGATGAACTGGGCCAAGCACTTGTTCAACCAGCTGGAATTAGACTGATGCGAAGCTCAGGATCAGAGCTATGAGTTCCACTTTAGTTGGTTCCTGATCCTCATCGCATTTACAGCTTGGGCGATGCTGGAAGGTGCGACCTTCCCAGACATTGAGTCATTCGAGCCGCTCACTATGAAGTTCACCACGCTCTAGTACTCGAGCGATATGGGAAAATAGTGGCAGTCGAACACGATCTTTCATACATATTATCTCCAACTGAAGAGGGCTATCGAAGTTGTCCCTCGCATGACGCCAAACACCCTGCATTGGTTTTGACCCCTCATGAAGTTCTGTGCAGATCTACACTTCATTTATATCATTGTGTGCATATATGAGAATAAAGAAGAGCTTCATTCATACTACAAGCTCATAGAGGAGGACCTCGAAGAGATTACCAAGGAATGGTCTGCAGAGCTCCTCATCCCCGTTGAACCCACAGAAATGTTAGGCCCTAAACTAATTGGTAGCCCTAAGACCACTCATAAAGCAAAGGATACTCATGGACCCAGCAAAAGGAAGAAGACCGAAGAGGTCCGAAACTTGAGCAACGCATCGGAAGAAACTGCTTCAATATCACCTAGCTGAGGGGGTGATGACGAAGTAGATCAAGAAGAGACCAACGAAAAAGAAGATCAGCAAAAGCAGGGCGAAGTAACACCGCCTAGGGATCCTGTTGATGAGGCTAATCCCTTGAAGAAAAGGAAGGTTTCCCCCACGAAACCGACTTCCCAGAAGAAATCCAGAGCCACCTTAACTAAGATGCAGATTGTCCTCACTGTAGATGACTTCGACTTCATCATTGCAGCTGTAGCAGATGCCTCACAGGACATCTTGCAGAAACATGACGTCAAGCAAGAGGAGATGTACGACATGATCGAGGTTGAACTCAGATGGGTACAATATGCCCTTCAATCTAGCCGTGCAGTATCCACTGCACCCCCACCATCAGAAGAACCATAGTTGGGAGATGAGCCTGCCCAACTCCGCAGACTAGCTGATGTGACTGAAGCACACCTTCGTCTAGCACAAGCTGAGAAATACCAGGCCACAATGGCCCTGAAACAAGCCCAAGAAGAAATGGTATAGCAATGTCGGGTCGCACAAAAGAAGAAGGATGACCTTCAAGCCAAGTTTGAAGAAGAGAGGGCACAGGTCAAGCAAGAAAAAGAGTAGTTGCTCGTAGAGAAGCTTGGATTCAAATAAGTAGTTGACAGAGCACTTCGCTCTATGACAGATTTAGAGCCAAAGGCAAAAGACCGAGTGGAGAATCAAGTAGCGCAGCTGACGGAAGCTATCCAACAGATTCAACAAAGAATATCAGACTTAGAGCTATGAACAGTTCCCACCACTCCATAGGATGTATGAGATCAAAGAGAAGCAATTGCTCGAAGCACAGTTGAGAGAATCAAGTCCCTCGCCATGGAATGTAAATAGCTAAGTGATCATAGTGCCCGGACTTATGAGCGACTCACTGAGGATCCTGAACTTAAGGCATTGGAGTCACAGCTCTAGGAGGCAATGTAGCAAGCAGAAATAGTATAGGTGCAGTTGAAGCCCCTGTCATCCGCTGAGAGGATGAAGCGATCCCAAGAACATCGCATTTCTCAAAAACAAGTCCACACCATTCAAAGCAAAGTCATGGAAGTGACTGGAAGGCTCCAACCAACACAGGATGAGGTTGGCCAACTATTCGCAGAGATTGAAGGCCGAGGAGCAGAACTGGAGCAAGTCGTCACTGCAGTCAAACAACGCTTAGAGGGACCTGTCAACGAAGTAGTTATCCAAGAGTTCGTCGAGCAGGAGGTCGTGGCGCAACAACATGTCAAAGAAACTAAAGCTAAGATCAAGGATTTTGAAGCAGAGCTACCGAGACCAGAGTGACTCGGGACAAGACACAGGTGAGTGTTGGGGACCTGTTGGCCCTTGACCAAGTTTTGAGGATCCTTGGTCATGATTGACCTATTTTTGGGACTTTTACAAGCTCTCAAAGGCGGAGCGCAAGTCGAAGCAGAGATTGTGAGATCTCGGCCCCTTTTTAGGGATTTTTGGGTTTTGGGCTTATGTAATGGGTATGGGGATGTCAACCCATGGGTTTACCCATGTTTAGTCCATCTTTGTAATGTATAAATAGAAGTATAGGTGATGTAAGAGAAGGTGGGAGAAGAGATTTTTGGTGCTATGCTAAGTGCAAGCGATGATTGTAATTTGTTTGTGCATACTGTGTGAGATTTGCAAGGCTAAGTGCAAGTGATTGTAAGAGACTACGAAGAGGCTTTGTGTTGTAACTCGAGGAAGGACGATCTAGCGTAGTGCACCCAGATCTCATGTCCTCTGTGGAGTAAGATATCATGGCTATGTGCATGTAGAAGATTGACAGAAAGAAATAAAGAAGAAGAGTTGGTGGGCGTAGCCCCAGGGTGGGGGTGAACCACGTATATCCCGTGTTGTGGTTGCTTTGTACTTTATGGTTATTCTCTTGTTTATGTGGTTAAATGCTTAGTGCATTGATATATTCTTAGAAGAATCTAATATGGTAGCTTAGTGTTGAATAATGTGAATGAATGCTAGATCTGGTCTATGTTTATATGCTTAGTGCTTGAATCTATTGGATGTGTGTGAATATTGTGTTGATCTATTATTAGGGTTTAGTTGCGTTGTAAACTAAGACTGAATATTAATGAACTATAGTTGCTAAGTGCTATATTAAGGTGTTAAAATCATAGATCTGTGTCCCAACTAAGGTTGCAGACATCTGAGTCCTGCAACCACCCATACCTCTACCTCGGGTGAGACTTCACCTACTTCGCAGGTGTTGATGAAAGGGTCGGTAGTTAGGGTTTTGTTGGTGCGCTATTGTAAGTGTTGAACCCTGGTTTTTCCCCTGTGCCAACACTATGTGACTCTAAAAAGTTGGGCCATCCATCCAACACGACGAGGTATCAACAACATGCCTATATTCATAAAACAAATAACCAGATTGCCACATAATCGTGCTTAAAACTCTGTGACTGTTTCTGAGTGTGGAAACCAAGCTATCCATATTATACACAGTGCGCAGCCATTAAAACCCCACGATGCAACATCTCCATTTTACAAAACCAAACACACAGTCACATTAATAACTCAACCCATCGTGTTGAGCCATCAATCTAATACAGTATTGCTTCGATTTAGTCAAACTGTAATCAACTATGTTGTGTAAAACTCAAGCTTATACAATCAAACAATCATAAGCATACAGTGGATGTAGTTTCTACAGTCATCCGGGTTGCAATAATCATTTGGCCCCAAAAGGAACTAATGGTTACATTGGCCATTATTTCATTATGTAGAAACACCACACACACAACGCGGTATGCATGAGCAACATTAAGCAATCGTAACCAATGTCAGCTAAACATCCAAATAATCCTTAGTGCAAAAATACCAGTGACTATGTATCAACCAACCAATTCACCATTGTCGTAAAATCAATCGACCTAACAAGTTGTGGCAACCATGCATACCCACGCATAAATTCGAATTGGGGAAATGACCCTCTCAATTAACAATACCGAGTTATTAAACATAAGGAGAGTGATTGTGTGTTTTGAATTGTGTAATTAACCACACAGGGTTTACCATTGTTATAACAGAGGTCGTGACTAGATACCAAACCAACACGACTGGCACATGATCAACTGGGTGAGTCGATACTCAAATTAGTCGACAATATACAACCATCCAACAATAACCAAGTAGTAAACCCGATAAGCCAGGCCAGTCTTCTCTATCAACCTTCAGACTGTAGGGATAATGGTTTATTCTGTAGCCAACACAGGGAGAACAGAGCTAACTCCTTGTAATGGTGAAACCTCCGATGCCAATGACGCATACACAAAGAGAACCACGACTCATTCGTGGACATGTAACAAATCCCATGACAGGGGGCTATAATAGAGGAGCAAGACTCCAACTCATCCAGTAACGATACTTAACACACACAAGGTATAACCCTCATGGTTCTCCAGTCAAACAACCACAACGTTGAAGTGAAGATAGGGCCGAGAAGTTAAAAAAAAAAACCACAGTGCGACCCTTTAGTGGTAGAAACAAACCAATGCCCAAGTGAACAAACCCAGTGACACAGAGTACCTTTAACCATTAAACCCACAAAAACCAAAGACTAGATGTAGTGACAAATGTGTGAGGATAGCCAGCCAACCAAAACCAACAAAACCCTCCAACTAAACTAGCCAAGATCACAGAGAGCCCTTATGGTTGCTAACACCCAGGATGGCCCAATACATTGAAACTTCATATATTTATCACAGACAAACCCACCAACAATTCATTTCAAGAACACAATTTTACACAGTTGCAATACTTAAGGAAAACACAGACCAATACACCCGATCCATTAACCATTTCATAACAGAGCAGACTCATGAATGGCCAAAAAAAGACATAACTATAATTGAACTCCTTAAAACGCGAGCTGGCCGAGTGGTTCCCCTCTGCTAAGAAAACAAAGCATAACCACAACAACAAGATTTCATAATAGCCCGACTAGGGTGGCGGCCAACGGAAGGAGTAAAAGTGACATGCAGTAAATGCAAGTCGCCTCCACCCACAGTCAATTAAGTCACTAGTACAAGCCAGCCAATAATCCATTAACTCAATTAATTAGACTATGCATCGGAACAATCAACCATTAAAACTAATAGCGTGATCCATATCAACTCATTCCATAAAATAATCACCGAGCATATCAACTATGTAACTCAAACAAAATCGCATAGCTATTAACGTCCATTTCCTTGTCAAATGTGCCACCAACATCCCATCCTTCCAAATATACCATATTCATATTACCAATATAACTCAATCAAATCACATAGCCATTAGTTTCTAGATAGGATTTAACCATAATAAATTTAATCTTTCATGCATGTAGTATAGCATAGCTCAAATTCTTCCCCTTGCAATTGTTGCATTGTTTCTTTGTTTTTGTTTTTTTCAACTATCTTTCATGTATGTGGTAAAATTGCATAATTAGATCCCTTTTATTTTGCATTTGTTATAGTATTTTTTCCTTCCTCCAAACTGCCTTTTATGTATTTTCACTAACATGTTTGTTGTGCAGGAGTCATAAAGACATATAGCAATGGTATCAATCAATAGCATAGGCCGTAGTAACATAATGAACCAATACTTCATAAGCTCAATCATAGCCAGTAAAAACAAGATCTCATCAACCATGTAAGTCATGTCACACATCATCACAACATCAAATATGAACAGATCTGATCTTCAATAATTCAAGGGGGTCCCACCTACTAGTATTATTTAGATTTTATAATAATAGGCTTTAGCAACATTTTGCGAGCAAAACCTCGTTTATGATTTTAATCGTTAACAAACTGGCGACTCCATAGGGAAATTTGTTTTCAACAGATTTAGAACTCATAATTCATGGTTCCGCAGACCAAGAATGGTAATTTCAGAAGACGTAACCATAATAATTATGCAACAAGGGTAAGTGAGCGGATTTAATGGAAAAATGACCGGGAATTAGGGAATAATTTATGAAAAATGTTAACTATGAGGGGGTTCATCCCTGTATGCATAATCATTCAACCAGAATCGTCTCTTATTTCAAGGAGAAAAATTGATGGACCTGCTCTTTTATTTCTCAATGGACGAAGAAATGGAGAGAAGAAGTGGGAGATAACCGATCTCTTTACAAGACAACAGTGGAAATATATAACAATTTCAAGGGTCCTTCAAAGGAGACATCATAACAGTTGTGTAAGATTGATTGTTATTGACTAATAATGCTTCGCAGGAGTGTCATTGTGGCAGGATTGATCCAACATCTTATTTTGACCATTCTTACTAAAAGATGATACGGACAAAAATCATAACATAAGTGACAATGCAGAAATTAAAACAACAACAATAAAAGACAAAAATGAAGAAGACAGCAATAAAATTTTAACTCATAAAACTGAAGTCAAACAAAAAAGGAAGCACAAAAAAAAAAATGAAAGCAAAGCTAGGCTACTAGTATACAGAAAACCCAGATAGCATTAGAACTTTTCATGTCGGTCCCTCGCAATATTTCAAGCGGGGGCTGTTAGCCTTGTAGGAAAACAATTGATCTTGTAAATATTTTAAGATATAAGAGTTAGTGTCCAAGAAAAAAGTAATTTGGAAAGGACCGAACACTTGGAAATATGATGTAATCATCAGTCCCTTGACGTACACAATTAAATCATCAAGATAAGCATGGAGACTGACTAATTCATCGAAAGTTGTGTGTATAGGCCTTTTAAAGGTGGTACTTTCATCAAGTAAGCCAAAAGGTAGGCATTTGTAAAACATAGTATCACAAATAGTAACAAAAGTGGTTTTGTGAACATTTTCCCCCTCTACCTTGATTTTATTGTAACCCAGAATTTCACCAAGTAAGGGCTTCAGTTGGAACTCTACAACCTGCTGCAAAATCATTCTTGTATGGAGGGGGGGAGAAGGATTTCTCGTAATGGCCTGACTGAAGGTGAGAAGATGAATGCAGGTTCTAGTATGATCTGTGGTCTTTGAAGCAGGTACCTAATTTGGAACCCGTTTAGGGTGGAATAAAAAAATAATCCCAGTCCTTAAGAAATTCTCCAACTGCCTCTGAAAAACTTCTTTGAGCGCAGAGTTAACAAGTCCTTGTTTTTTCCTAGCTGGTTTCATAGTATGTTGAATAAGACCAGGATCAAAACCACGAAGATCCTCATAAGACCAAGAAAAAACATTTTGAAATCTACCGAGTAGCTCGGTAGACTTCATTTCTTCTTTATCATAACATTGGACATTTATTTTAACATTTGTTGAAGATTTAGGTATCCTAATGTTCATGGAGGTGGTTTCAACCACCTTCTTTCGTAAATCCTCTTCTTTCTGTTCTTCTTTATTTTCTACATCACTCGATGGAAACGAACTCTCAAGAGGAGTTAAGCCCTCAGGAATCTTATGATTTTCTATGGCTATAATATCCTTGAGCTTAGGAGGTTCATCTTGAATGAAAGCATAGATGCCCTCATCGTTAGGGAGGGCTTTCCAGGATCCTACATTATTAGGAATATATGGAAGATATAGAGATTGAAAAACACAATCAAGCATGTGAGACAAAAGTTATTGATTAGTAGGGGTTGCAAAGACATCTAACTAATCAACCATTGAATTCAACTCCCTCTTAACATGAGTGATGTTGAAAGATAAAAGGTTCAAGATAAGCACCCAAAAAGTTTGGGAGTATCGTTCTATCAGCTTGTTTCTAAGGGGGCACATTTTCCGTATCAAGTTCACAACAAGCTCAGAATCTCTGAAACCTGAAAGGTGACCACAACCAAAATTAAGGGCGTTTTCAATGCATAATAATAAAGCTTCGAACAAAATGACATTGTTTGTACAGGGAAACTCTAACCTGTAAGACAAAATATGAATTTTTCCTGCAGGGGAAACCAAGATAATACCAGCCCCATTACCTTCATTAGAGAGTGAACCATCAAAGTGCATGTGCCACATATCATATTCTAAATCGATTTGTTCCAAAGGAGTATTATCCTCTTCAACAAAGATGGAATACACTCCTAGGTCTTCTTCGATATAGTTTACACTAGATTGCGGAACACTCTCTATATAGGGTGAAATCCTTCCTTCTCTAAGGACTATGATGTTCTTACCATTCTAAGGAATAGATAAATGTGTCCCATCGAGTGAGAGGCATCCACCTGTTAAGGCTTTCCAGTGCCTTCCCAAGATAATTGAGTAATTGCTTACATGCATATCAATTACCTGAATGTTGAGGGTTGTTCTTATCTCAGGATGAACGCATAAAACCAAGGTCATGTCCTTAATCTCGCCTATGGTTGTTTTTTGTAGACTATTATAGGAGAGAATGGTTATGGAGTTTTCATTTGTACAAGACAAGCCTATCTCTTCCATAATAATCTTCGGCATCACACTGGGGCCCGAACCACCATCAGTGAGGCAACAATGGGCAATCTTATCCATAATCTTTACAGAAATATAAAAAGAGGGATTTTTATAGGGTATCTAAAGTTATGTACACCTACTTTATTTACAGAAGAATCCTCTTCGTTTACCTTTTCAGAAAGATTGGCTACAACAGAAGCTTTTCCTTCCATGAATTGTTTCAGATGCATCTGTTGTTCAGGGATGACAACCATGTCTAGAAGGGTTGCATCTGCTTTGATGTTGGCCAACTGATTCAAGATATTGTATTTGGAAGAGGGGGAAGGAGGAGTGATTCCTTGACTCTCAGGAACTTTAGGAACCTGGAGAGTAGTAGCGGTTGCGAATGAGCTTGGGCTAGAAAAACTGCGGGGAGGATCAAATTTTCCTTTGGGAGTATAGGCCTTGTTCCTAGTGTTGATGACCATGACATCCTCTGGCTCTACAAAATCTAGGACAACGATAGTATCTTCTGGTATTTTACCAAAGATCTTATCTCTAGCACTCTTCTTTACCTCACATGTAGTTTCTTCGTGGTGTTCCTCGTAAAAGTTACACCAACTCAGAGGCAGGATAGCTTTGGGCTGAAAATTGTTTTCAACCAGAATTCTAAAGGGGGGTGCAAAAGAGGATGAAGCTCCAGGGCTGAGAGGGGAGACAATACCCTTTTGCTCAAATGCTATCATACAATTGTTCATATCTTGTACTAGATGTAAGAGAGTGGACATGTATGCCTGTCTAATTGATTCTCCCTGGGGAAGACTAGTTCTTCCAAGATGTTATTCATACTTTGAGAAAGTATGCAGAGTGGAACCGAGATTATCAATGACCTTTTCCTCAAGCCTATGACGGTAGGGGGAAGGCAATGCATTATAATAATGCATGAAAGCGGCTTGGTTATGAGGGTGGATAAGTTCGGGGATTTGATTGTACAACTTGGTGAAACGCAAGTTGAAATACTTGATGGTCTCACCATTCTTATAGGTGACATTATTGTATTCCCTTAACTTCTTGGCAGGGCTTTTAGATTGCCCATAAGTGGATCCGAACCAATATATTAACTCCTCCCAAGTAGACAGAATCTTAGGAGGAAGATCAAAGAAATCGGCTGCAACCTTTCCTTCCAAGGAATTGACGAACAAGCGCATGTAGATATCATTGTCATTGGCCCCTATGTTATGACAAGAAATGGAAAATTCCACCAGATGTTCGTTTTTACTGACAGTGTTATTTCCTAAAAACTTAAGCAAGTGCTCTTTAAATTTCGGAAGTGGACGAGTAGCAGGTGCTAGTTTAAGAGGAGAGGACACATACCACAGTGTGGTCGTGGGGTCTTCTTCAAATTGAAAAAACGCATACTTTTTAATGACTTTGGTGGGGTTTGTAGTGGATTGGCTAGGGATACGGTGGCTATATAAGCTACCAATCACTGATGATGATGAAGATTGAGAATATGGAAAAATTCCAGTGCCACTAGAGCCACCACTAGATGCCATCTTGTGGGTGATAGATGAGGGAAAGAAAGACGAGCTGGATGAATCAGATGAATTCCTCCTTAGAGAACTTTGTTGGACAGATAACACAACGTTCCTTCTTCCTATTTCAGCAATAGGATTGATTTCAGGTGACAAGCCTCTTCTTCTTCTAGAAGCATGAGAATCTAAGAACATGAAAGAAAGGCCAAAACTTGAAGAAATAAAAGGGTTACTACTGATTTTCAGGTTGTCGATGTCTAGCCTCCAATTGTTCTTGATTACTAATATCTCGTTAAATCGCTACCCAAGAATGGTTAAGCTTAGCACGGGTCCTGGCAGTGTCTAAAATAGTATGAAACAAGTTCAAAGCAATGTTGGTTTGGTCTTGGAGAGCGGGCTCAAGATTGGGTTGCCTCGCAACAGGAACATTCATTAATAGAAAAACACTCAAAGAATCAATTTCAGAAAAAGAAAGATGTATCGATGAAAATTGAGTATAAAAATTAACTGGAGATATATTGAAGATCTCCCCAGTATAGTCGCCAAATAAATGTTGAGGAAAAGATATGAAATGATCTTACTCAAGCATTTTCAGACTCTGCTTGGCTAGAGAAAAGTAGACGATAATATCACCCTATGTTTATAGCCAACAAAAATAACATCCTAACTCACAAGTATTAATTACGAGTGCTTAGGCTAGTCTTTTATCAATAAGAAGCTTACTGGAAATTTAATTTTTATGTAATTTTCTAAACATGTCAGTTGCTGAAATAAATGTAAAGATAGAATTAAAGTCACCAAGATTATAATCAAGATAGATGAGACATAAATAAATCCTTTATTTCATTCAAATTCACCAAAGAGTCATTTTCTTTACAAAATCTCACACAGAAATTTTGGACCAAAGTCAAACTTAGACATCCCCGATGGAACATATAAAAGGATCTCCAACAGAAAACCAAAACTGAACTCTAAAAGATGGATCAGCTTGCCACAGATTTTTTCCCACTCGACTCTGCACAATAGACTTTGTCAGTCATGAAAATTAATTCACAAATAGACAAGTCTGCATAGACTATCAAAGATAGATCAACACCTTTGAGAAACAAGTGTCTGAATGATGTGATTCATCCCTGAATATTGTTGTCTACAATAAGACACTTCTATCATAAAATATAATTAGGCTTGTGATGAATAATGAATGAATGAAAACTGAACTATCTCAACATAAACTCAAAGAGAAAACCTTAGTATGCTTCTGCTTCTATCCTCCCTTTATTCCTC
>ML834951.1:22407-36533 GCA_009831015.1 Picea engelmannii
CCTTGCATACATCCTGAACCCTCCTCTCCTGGGTCCTCCAGTTGAAATACCTGTGACCATTGGACCTGATGTCCAGAAACTGTATCAGTGAAGACACCTCTGTAGAAGAAGTACCCGTCGAAACATCTCCATGCTCTACCATGATGATCAAGCAAAAGGAAAGGTCTCGCCCCATAAGACAAGTACCTACAGACCCACTCCAAACCAAACCAAGGTGGAGTGTGTGGCTCTCTGGTGCAACCTGGGTCAACATGAACATCATTCTAACAAAATGGACTCCTGGGTCCCATGGAAAACTTGGAAGTTTATCACTTCCAATCTCCTCTAACTGCTCATGTGTGAGGCTAATCACTGTCAGAATCCCTCTATGTTCATCTGTCGTCACCTGGTCTATGATGCTCACCATCACGCACCAAGTCTCAACTGTCTGTCTAACATGATCCACCTCTGACCTCCTGTATGCCATAAGAGTACTCCTATCATGAAGTCTCGGCCTACTCACTCTCCATGACCTCAGCCACGACCTATCCCTCTTCATGCTGCTGTCTATGATAAAAGTGTCAGGACGAGCTAATAGAAACATATGCAGCTGACTGTAGGACTGAAATGTGTCGCATGCTTTGGTCAATCCCAAGGATTCGACCAGAAGCTCGTCCATCGGTATCCATGATAAATTCTCACCTGTAGTCATCAATAACCCCCAATCATCAAGTACAATCGAAAGAAACTCCTCCAACTGCTGGTAAACCACTCTCCATCTCCCATCACCTAGGCAACTGCTGAAATGGTGAAGGTGATCTCTCATAACTAGGTGTTGCTGCAAAGGAGTGACATCTGCATGCTCCCCTAGGTGTGTCTCCTCTCTGCAAGGCACTATACCCCTCTGAATTCCACCATACATCTCGGCATGACTCTGTGAACTATCCCTCATCATCATATGCTCTGACATACGCATGTCGTCTCCTATAGACTCATGATGTATCATCGATCCTGGGCATGCTGCTAGATCAATCTCTATATGGAGATCAACCATTCCCAAGACACAAATGGAAGTGTCCCCCATCAACTGGTGCTCCTCTACTAGATCATCAACATCCTCTATTAATATGACTGGCTGATACATCTGAGTGTCCACTAAGACAGATGAAGTATATCTTTGATGGATCTCCTCAAGAGACTCATTTGTCCTAGACTCTGATTCTTGAAGGGTGGTATGTGTGCCTCTCAAGGATCCTTCAGTTCTCTCCAACTCCTAGGTGAGTCGGTCCATATCCAACTCCTTCTCCCGCAGGGCCTCATGATACATCTCACCAACCCTCAGTAGATAATCCCTATCTATCAACAACTGTTGGTAGTCAGTCCTCATCACAGATACTCTCTCCCGGAGAGTGTGAAAATCATCCATGGAAAATCCTCCATCTGAACTACCATATGCCATTGGTGCTCTCCAGCAATAATCTGCCATCACTGCATATATGTCATCAATACGTCTAGTGGCTGCCATGATCATAGCCTCACTAACTCTCAACTGTGCTTCTAAGTGGTGTGAATCTTGATCATGGTCATGCTGAGGTGCCATCTCAGACCCCTCACTGCTAGTGTCAGTCCTGCTAGTGTCAACTCTAGAATCTCCCAAAACACCCTCTGCATAAGATGACGTGTTGAACTGTCCACTGTCTACTATGTTGTTAGGTACTCCTGTATGCCACTGCATCCCATCACTAGATTCCATCTCTCCCTGACTCTCACTGTATCCTATATGAGCAGATGTATCCTCATGTGCACTCATCCTGCTACTATCATCTGCACCCGGATCCCATAGAGATGTATCCAAACACGTGCTATGGTCATCCTGACTGCTAAAAAGTGCATCCTCATCAATGCAGACTGATCTTGGAAGTAAGTGATCCATCAAGCTGTTATCCTCTGGAATCTTCTCAACCAATGGAGTCTCCAACATCTGTGACTCCATCTCCTCTAGTTGACATGTATGTGTGAGGTCAACTGTCAGTATGTCCTGTACCTCCTCCTGGATCTGTGGGTGTACATGTCCATAGTGTGCATCCCTAAAACTAGGCTCATCCATCATACCTAACGTGCCATTGATCTCCTCATGTGACGTGGCTATCACGAATGTCTGAACAGGTGACAGATGTGTCACGGCTCCCATAGGAAGCTCACCATCTCTAGGTGCTAACACGTGTGAATCCTCACTAGTGTCACCACTTTGCTGAGGTGTAAGGTCATCAATGGTATGTGATAAGTCTGCTGAGACACTGATGCTATCATCCTGTCCATTCTGCCACCTATCCACTACACAAGGGTCATCATCCTCCTCAAGTGTGCAAGCATCAGTGAGCTCCATGCAAGAGTCATCATCGCTATCCTCTGAGGTAGAGTCACTATCACTAGCCTCTGTGCCAGAGTCACTATCATCATCTGACTGCTTCAGATAAGCCTCAATCGATCCATCCTCACATGCCTTATCATCATTGTCCTCTCGTACCTCAACAATATGCTTCTTACCCTTACCCCTACACCTATGATTAGGTTCCCAAGGCACCTTGCAACTGTAGCAACGTTGCATGCTCCTACTGGGTGTGGGGTTTCTCTATTTTTCCCTCCTAGTGGGCATGGTATTCCACCCAAAGGCTGCTCTAATTTCTTCAATTGCCTTGAGCCCACCTGCAATCTTCTTTTTGCTCCAAATAGGATTTTTATAGGATAGGAACCATTTGAATGTTATGAGCTCTTTGAAATTATTGATGGTTTTATATTCCCTTTCACACTCCTCAATCCTGATAAGAATATTCATCTTATTGTAACTCTGCTAATCCCCACTGGTTGGCAGGAATCTAAGCTCTGCTACCACTGTAATGATCCCAAGCCATTATGCAAGGATCATCACTATTTTGGTGTCTTTTTAAAAACTTTTTCTGAGTGAGGTATTTCGTCAAACACTTTGTTGATCTACCTTTTAGATGTGTTTGTATGTGTGTATGAAACAAATAACAGAAAGAGATAACCATGGAACATACCTCAACCATATGCAACAAGATAGACAATCCAAAACATCTCAATTCTTCTTTATTCATAAAATAAAGAAACCTACTACAATGAAGATTTCGATCTAGAATGCTCAACAGATGGACAAGAATATAGACAATAGTTAAGAGATGATACAAAATGATCCCTCTAATACAAAAGGTGCCTCCAAAGGCTGAATGAGAAATGAATATCAATACAAGCAGATCTGAATGGAAAACTCTCTAGTTGAAGAATGCCACGCTCCAATAGAAAGTTGAAACCCTCAATAACTCGGCCCTACTACCAAAAGTTTCCAATCAAACTAATAAATATGCCAACTGATAGATCAGGTGATGGTAAGAACAACCCAGGCAACCGAATCTCCAAGATCCCTCTCAATCTCTATAGATCTAAAATCCCCCACTGAATGGTGCACCCCACTAGATGACTGAAACCCTAGATAATTTGGCTCTGCTTCCAAAAGTGTCCAATCACCCTGATAAATATGCCAACTGATAGATCGGGTGATGGTAAGAACAACCCAGGTGACCGAATGTCCAAGATCCCTCTCAATCTCTATAGATCTGAAATCCCCCACTGAATGGTGCGCCCCACTAGATGACTGAAACCCTAGATAATTTGGCCCTGCTGAAGGAGGCCTCCAAATGCTCTGAAACTCTCCACAATGATAGATCAAGATGCTGCAATGAGAACCCAAGTGCTCAAATCCTTAAATACCTTCTAGATCCTTAGATCTAGCTACCCTCAAAATAATGGTGCCCCTCCCCTTGGGAAAATGTCCCACTCTCAATACAAATCGATCCTCCACTGAAAGACTCCGGAAAACCACCAAGAATGATGCCAAGACACCTACAAAGGAAACCCAATACCTGGAATTCCCAGAATCCCTTCTCCTCAGCTAAGACAAATCCCTCCTTAATGAATGGTGTGCTCCCCTTGGTGGAAACCCCCAACTGGTGCACCCTCTCTCTATCTGCACAAGCAACTGATGTAGAATCCTCCTGCAACTGAGTAGATCTGGAACTAGAATGGTGTGGGAGATTATTGCATCTCCGAGACCAATCTTGGGACAAGATAGGTGGAATTTTTCACCACTGAATCATCCTCTAGGGTTTGTTATGTCAAAACCCTCAAAACCCCCAATATTGGGCTCACTAGCTAGAAACCAGAAATAAAAATAAGATCATACATGAATGAATGAGAAGAGGCCCTTGCCTTTCCTTTATAATTTTTGGCTCACCTTGTCCCTCCAAAGTGACTTTCATTTTATTAATATTTAATTAATTAATTAAATCACTTTAATTAATCAATTAACCTTTTTACCTTTGAAAGTTCCTTATCTCTCCTTGTGGCTTCTGTGGCCACTGAAAGTCACTTCTAGCCATCCCATCCTGTAGTGTTTCTCCTCCCAATTCCAATGAGATATTACACTAAGAGGTTCCTCCAAGTAATGTGCCCAAAATGACCTCTTCAGTGAATTCCATTGACTTATAGCTCAAAATAGTCAAAATCATGGAAATTGTCGGAATGCAATGAAACCAAAGCCAACCTGTGCGGAATGGATAATAATGATGGAATATGATCATCAATGCAAGATGGACCCGACAATGCCTCTCAAATACCCCTGTACTCGCTATAAATTCCATCTGGCTACTCTGGTCATCATAAATATCTGCACTGTGATGATGTCCCAAAGTGGGGACATTACAACTGGCCACTTCACCTTATTTTTCATGGGCCATTCATATACCCATTGTGATTTTCCATTCTGTTTCACCCACAGTGCAAGCTCCTCCATCCTCGCTCTCATCTCAACAAGTTCTTTATCCATCTCTTCTTTACTCATATACTAGCGGTCTCCTCTTCCACCATGCTCATGGCCTTCAGTAGCCATCTTCCTGTTCTTGTATTCCCTCCTGGAAAACTTGTTGTTGTCACTCTTCAACTGAGAGCATCTCCATTTCCTCCTACAACTTGCCTGGTTGTCTATCATTTGTTGCACACCTTGAAAAAATCACCACGGAGCTTTAACAGCCTGCTTCTTTCCCCTGTTGTATACAGATGAATCCTTACTTTTGATATACTTGATGTTACCATAATTTTTCCTTCACTGTCTTTGTTTTTCCTATGATCTGCAGACAAAATTTTATCTCTAATACCACTTGATGCAGACCCCCTACCTCAGCAGGCTCCACTAACCTCCCAGTCTCTGGATCGTTCTTCTTTTGAGATGATTTAGCTCTTCAAGATCTTTCTAGAACCCTTTGAACAAATCCATGGGTCCCCCTTTTTTCCTCTGGCACAGGCCTTCAACAAAATTTGTGTGCGTGCCTTTTATCCTTGGCGCTCTTCTCTCTGTTCTGACCCGACATACCTTTTGGGTTTTTCAGGGTTTCGGGACTCGTGTGAGAAAATTCTCCTCCAATCCTTGTCCTCTTGGAATTCCATCCTTCGAAATGGTGAAAAGGCACAACACCTCAGCTGGCTCCTCCCTTAGCCTTTCGGGTCTTCACATTTCACAGTTTCGTGAGTTGGGACTCCCAGGCTCCTGACTCCTGGCCTCTCGAGTACCTGGAATTCTGAAATGATGGCCCAGGATAATATGCCACCGGATTTTCGCGATTCGGGGAATCGCGAGGTAAGGCTCCTCCTATCCTCTGTCTTTCGACCTTTCGATTCCTGAAATGCCAAAATAGACACTTCTTCCGAGACTGAAATATTTTGGGCCTTTTCCCGAAATCGTGACCACCTTCGATGTGTCCACAGCCCTATTCCAATGGTGTGTTGCATTCGCTACTTTGGGGTTTTCATCCCTAAGATCTCAGATTCCTTGTCTCTAGGACTTCCGAAATCCCAAATCCCACTATGTCGAAATCTGATCCTGTCTTCGTGACCTAGAAATACTCCTATGCTTTCGGGAATTCGCATTTCAAAACTTCCTGAATCCTGGCACAACAATACTTTGTCCTCTCGTACTTTCGGTATCTGAAATATCAAAGTACTGAAATCCTGAAACTCCGGTCCTCCTTCTCCTGAGCAAGATCAACAGCTGTGAGCCTCCCTGATCCAATGGCTCAGATCCTTTCAGGATCTCGTGGGTCAAGAGTTCTGAACTCTCACCCCTGCATCTTCCAGTAGTCGAAATACCGAAATGGCCTTTCGAGGATTTCCCCGAAATCTCAACCGTATGCACTTTTCGGGACTTCAGGATTCATGATTTCATGAATCCTCCATGACCGAACTCTTGGTCCTCGATTCTCCAGTATCCAAAACTCCGATGTGTTCGGATCTCTGCCACATGTCCTCTGAAGTGGATGGTTCTGATGCTTTCATTGTTTCACGTATCGGGAGTTTGAGACTCTCGGTACCAAAATCTCTGCCTCCTCTACCTTCCGAACTTTGAATAGCCGAAATGTCGAAGTTCATCTCCAACAGAAAGTCACATTTCATCACTTTGGGGTTTTCACAGTGAAGTTCCCCGTTCTCTTGTCATCGGGATTCTCGAAATGCCGAACCCTGAAATGTCGAAATGATCTAGCGAATCCACTTCCTTAAATGTGCAAGGGTTAAACCTTGTGCAACTTCCCATGGATCCGATGGCTATCAATCTCTGTGCCTAGATCTGACAGAATCTATAACTCCTTCCTGAGTTTATGCCTTCTTCATTTTCCTTGGAAGATTTTCTAAGTTCGAAAGGTCTTGGCCTTTGTTTCCCTTGTGAAATCTATATCTTTGGCTCCCGTCTATGTTCTTAAAGACGTTGTCCCTCCTGAACTTTGTCGATTTTGAAACCTCAAAGGTTTCTCGACCTCTACACTCCTTACAGAGTCTCTTCACACAAAGGGGCTATCTGTCATGAGCTTCGGGACTTAGACTAAGTCCACCCTCGCACACTCCTTGTGCTACAGATTATTTCTCTAAACTCAAATCCGAAGTATTTCTTGTAAATAAATGCATCATGCCCTCCTAGCATTCTTCGGCTCGATGCACACCTTGTAGAGCCTGTCTCCACAGAGTGTTCAACAACTCTGTGAGCATCTTCCCTTTGACACTTCCCTTTCCTCGAAACTCGAAATGGAGTTCTCTGGTGCAGTCTTTGCACTTTCTCAATGCCCTCTTGGCAGAGTTTTTACAGAACCTTCGGTAGTTCTGTTTCTTTTTTGTTCCTTCCTTTGCACAATTCCTCATCCTCCAAGGTGTTCAGCAACCTTGAGGCTCCTCCTTGAATCTATGAATCTTTCTGGTGTGCACTCCTTGCATGTTCTTTCTGACTCCACAGAGCTCAGATGCGCACTCCTCGCACTAGCTACAAAACTTCTAGTGTTCTGTTGTGCACTCCTTGCATGGCCTAAAGAACCCAGACAGAAATCACAACTCAATTAGATAAACAATAAAATCTATCTATAACCTATATCTACAGTATACAAGTGACACTCAAATGCATAAACATACAAAGACAATTCATGGGCAGGAAAAAACTACTCTTTGTATTAATTTCCAAATGCCTACAGAAATGTTTATGAAAGTTGGACTGTAACAAGTCTCATCTCTCTCTCAAGACCTCTCTACCTGAGAACTCTCCTCCTAGCTCTCTACTCCAATTTCTTAATTACAAAATGAGGGCTTCTATGAGCTTATCCTCCACCTCACCGTCCTTGAGCTATCACTATCACAGAGCGGCTCCTACAGCTACATTACATAAATGGATGTCCAGTCATGATAGATCTAGACTTAGCTGCAGGTAACCATTTAAGGAAACCTCAACCGCTTCCTAAACAGTTGTGTGGTCTAACACTAAAAGCCTTAAAACATTTATTGAAATTTCATATTTCAAAATTGAGAGGGTTGTGCCTCTTCCTTTCTCCATTAATGCATGTTGGATGTGTTGGTTGGCTGGCACGCTTCTGACATGGAGTGGTTCTCCTGCATCAATAGGCCAAGCTTATATTCATGAGAAACAAAGGAAAACACTTACAATAATGTTGATGTGATGCAAGATTCCTCCAATTCTCCTCCTATCCATCTCCTTATGTTCCACCCAATGATAATGGTAATGATTCTGAACTATCTTTGAATATCATGAGAACATAGGTTTGATACTCTTCAAAACTCTGCCCTTTACCCTTGAGTGGCCTCCTTAAATACAAAATAAAGGCTCAACCACCATGGAGCATTTTAGGAGTATTATTGAGGATATGGTTCAACTAATTAGGATCTTCAACCTATGATCAAGTACATAGATAGGAATTGAATCCATTTGACCCAAAAAAACTCCAACCTCCTGGAACCTTCCCTCCAAAAAAGGTGGAATTGGTTGTAACCAAACTAACTCTTCTAAAAGGATTAGCATAGAGCGTTACTAATGCTCCCCCACAGTTAACAAGGGATTATCACCAAGGAACTTACACTCCCTATATATGGGATGGGGGGTATCAGTCCTAAAAAATGGTCAGAAAATAAAGGCAAAAGGTGGTTTTTGTCAATGTTCAAGAAAAGGATGAGAGATTCAATATGGAAGAATGAGAAATATATTCACACTACTCCAATGAGTTGATCAATATCGAATGATATAATGAATGAGTGATACACACTCATATAGGAAAGAACATTCCATAATTAAGAAAAGTGAACAACCAATGAGATATTATTAGGAATGCATGCATGCATAATAGTGATGGTCTAAAATAGAAAGTCTAAAATAGAACTAGCTTCAGTTAACTACCACTAAACTAGTGATTTGAAAATAGAAATATCTCCAACACACCCTTGAACATCACTATGGAGTAATAAAAAATGAGTCACGACAACTAGGCCATATTAGGTACTCATGTACAATAACTAATGAAGACCGAATAAAAATTTGGAAAGAGGGAAAATCACATGGGAAAAAAAACCCCCCTCAAAAGACAACACATCAAAATAAGAAAAGGAAACTACTAAGAAACTATGTTCTTCACTCCAAGACAATCCTGAAAAGTCTCAAAATTAAGTCCAATGAAGGTCTCAGTGAAGATGTCGATAGTTTGTTCAGAGGAAGGACAAAATTGCAAATCAATGATCTGGATTTTGAGATCCCAAGTGGAAGTGGAACCAAATCCCAAGTCTGATTCCACTTCCACTAGATCTCTGATGAAATGCAGGTGGATCTCAATGTGTTTGGTTCACTTTCGTTGTACTGGATCTCTACAAAATATTAGTGTACTCTGATTTTCATACCATATGATAGTCGAATAGTGAAATTGGATACCAATATCAGTAAGGAAGTGTTGAAGCCAAAGTGACTGAATGACATAGTTGATCATTCCTCTATACTCGACCTCTCCAGAAGATAAAGAAATGGATAATTTCTTCTTACTTCACCAACAAATAGGTATTGAACCCAAAATGAGAGTGTATATGAAGTGGACTTGCAATATGTTCCATCACCATCCCAATCTGAATCTATGAAGCCTATGAGATCAAATGCACAACCAAATTCATAATGAAACACATAACTCATGGTGCCCTAAACATATCTGAGGATGATCTTGGAAGTCTTCCAGTGCAGATCATGGGGCTCCTGCATGTATATGGAAACTACTCTTACTCCATATGAGATATATGGAGGAGTGTGGGTGAGATACATAAGACTCCCCACTATATTTCAATACAAAGTGTTGTCCACTAATGGTGTATCCCCACCATACTCAAGTTTGATCCCATATAAGAAGGGTGTAGGTGAAAACTTACATTCTGTCATGTGGAATCTATCCAGGAGATCCTTGGCATACTTAGACTGAGAAAGTTTGATTCTAGAAGAATCCTGACTAATATCAAGACCAAGAAAGAGCTGAAGTGAACCCATGTCCATCATAGAGAACCTATCATGCAAGATATCTTTGACCACAACAATGGTTGAAGAAGAGCTACTAGTGATCAAAATATCGTCAATGTAGAGTACTAAAATCATCAAAGAGTTAGTAGTCCTCAACATGTAAACATTGCAATCATATTTACATCTAACAAAATCATGTGAAAGAAAATAATAATCCATGTTTTCATACC
Organism: Picea engelmannii; assembly: GCA_009831015.1. Lineage (NCBI taxonomy): Eukaryota > Viridiplantae > Streptophyta > Pinopsida > Pinales > Pinaceae > Picea > Picea engelmannii. Next base: position 32,500 of record ML834951.1, read on the forward strand.
ATGCTCTAGTTTCATTCATGAGGCCAAAAAGTTACTTCTTTAGAGTGCATACTAAAGATGAGTTTTGAATTAACCTCAGTGGTTTCTCCATGTATATCTCCTATGAAATATCACTGTGAAGAAAAGCATTCTTTGCATCCATCTCATGAACTTCCTGTTGAACAACTAAGAGGGGGGGTGAATCAGTTGTCACCTTGCTTAAACAATTATGCTTCTTTTAAATTATTTACAAGGCACTCAATGATGATCACAATAATGCAGGGAAATGAACAATGGCACATTCGGCATCAGTCACATATATGAGAAACACAAAGACAAATATTTCCCAAGGAAACCCATACCAGGTAAAACCCTCTTCTTCTTTATATGATAAGTATTATTTACATTCTTTACATTATCATACATTTGAGCACCAACTCATTGTGAGGCTACAACCTCTGTTTTTCAAGCTGCAACTTGCTGAGAGCACCAACTCTCTATTTTTCTCTAGCACCCACTAGAAGAAAGCACCAACTCCCTGGTTTCTCTAGCACCAACTAGAAGGAAGCACCAACTCCCTGTGTTCAAGCCCCCACTTGAACCTCTGAGGACACCAGTCCTCCCTAGCACCTCCCAACCTCCTAGGATTATGAATATGAAATACTGAAACCTATTACAGTGATATAGTGTTCAATAACAACTTACCAGTCTCATCACTATTCTGCAAGATTTTGCTACTCAGACTTCCTCGCTGTCTTCCAGCATGCATCCGCTGCCCATTATGTTCTTCTACTTTTATGCTCTGTGTTCCATGTCCATTCGCTGCACAGTTCTTCTTCTGTTCTTTTCAGCTGCTGCACTCGGATCCTTCTTCATGCATGAATCACCTTCAACAACATCCACAGCAATCCCAGCAGCAACAACAACCCTATCTCTTCTTTGTACTGTGTATTTATAGCTTTTGTGCACCTTGTGCATGAAATGCGTGCAATACCTCTACATACTCACACCATGCTGATATCCTCCACAACTCGAGTGCTATGTCTGATCATCATCGTGACTCTTCAGCTTCTCTGGACATTTTTCCACTCGTTCAACATCATTGTATGATATGCTGAGATTCCTCAGCCTCTCTGGCAGTTGAGACTCTTCGTCTTCTCTGTGACAGTTGAGCTCACCTTCTCTGTTCCAGTTACAAGCTTCAATGCTCATCCAGCTGTCAATCACCTCCATGAGCATCTTCATCCCTCTTGAATATTCCCAAAGACTCTTCATCTCCTCTATCAATCACCCCGAAGTATCTTCAAGTCCTCTGGCATAAACCATCAGTGGTTTCTGGTAGTTACACTGTGACGTCCAACAATGGCCCTTCGATTATGCTCAGATTCACCTACATCGTTGGATTTACTCTGATGGGTTCTTGTGTTATTTACCCATTTCACACTTTCGCAATTCGGAGATTCTGCAATGAGACATCTTGAGTCTCCATGTCATGAGTTCGAAAACTCTGAAACAGAGTTTTTTTGTGCTGGCTCCTTCCTTTATATGACCAAGAACTTATGAAAAAAGTGCTTTTCATGAATTCACATTTCATGAGTCTGGAGATGAGGCATCTCAACTCTCTAAGTTGCGATCCCCGAAACCCCGAGATGGAGATGAGATCAATGGTCCACGATCTCGATGAATCTATGGTCCAAATCTCATCGTGAATTCGCATCTCGTGATTCCTTCAATGGAGGTTCTTGTCACTCCAAGTCATGATAGGAGAAACTCTGAAATGAAGCTTAGATCAATGGTCTAGACCACACCTTGATCTGACAACTAGGATTAAATCGTGATTTTGTGTATCGCAATTTCGATGGTTTTGTTTCTTACCTCTCCAAGTCGCGATAGGCGAAGCTCCGAGTTGGAGCTCAGATCAACGGTCCATAACACACCTTGATCTGACGGCTGGGATTAAATCACTATTTCACATATCACGGTTTTGATGGTTATGTTTCTTACCTCTCCAAGTTGCGATAGGCGAAGCTCCGAGATGGAGCTTAGATCAACAGTCCAGAACAAACCTCGATCTGACGACTGAGATTGTTTCATGATTTCGCATATCGTGAAATCGAGAGGTTAGGGAACCCCGTTCCTTTGACTTTTCAGTCAGTGATATGACGATCTTTTACCACGTGTCCTATGGATCAACGGTCCACGACTATCCCCGATAAACGACCAGGATTCCTTCACAGTTTTGGGGAGTTCGATGACTCTTGGACTTATCTACCTTGCAACTTCACCATATCTAACGACTATTGAGCCTTCGTAGATACCCTAGATCCTACGGCCCAGATCTTCTCATGATTTCACCACTTCGCGATTTCGTGCTTCGAAATTTTTTCCACCTTCGCGATTTCTCCGCTTCATGATTTCGTCCACCTTGCGATTTCGTCACTTCGCAATTTTGTTGTTCTTGCCATCATTGTTCTTTGCCATTGCTGATATTTGTCATCGTTGATCTTTGTCATCACTGATCTTTGTCATCGCTGACCTTTGTCATTGTTGATCTTTGTCATCACTGATCTTGCCATCAATGAAAATCTTACTCCCAAATGTAAACCTTCCAACAATCTCCCCCTTTGGCATTGATGGAAACAAAGGCACCCCTATTCGTTTCTCCCCCTTTAACATCAATGTCAAAGAAAACACGCTCCCCCTGAGTTGTTGCATTAATTTTAGAAGGTATCAGATATGCAACCAATACAGGACTCCCCCTAACAGGATGGAATCTCTTAGATGTGAGATGGGATGACACCCATCTTCTGTCTGAGATATTCAAATGGTGTCTTTGCTAGAGGTTTAGTAAAGATGTCTACAATTTGTTCTGTAGTGGGAATGTAATTCACCTGAACAATCTGATTGGTGACCTTCTCTCTCAGAAAATGATATTTTATGGGAATATGCTTGGTCTTGGAGTGGAATATAAGATTTTTAAACACACTGATGGCACTAGTGTTATCACAATGAATTGGGATTGGTGCAGTGTATTTTACCTCCAAATCTACAAGTGTCTGAATCATCCATAATACCTGAGTGCAATAGGTAGCAACAACAATGTACTCTACCTCTGTGGTTGATAAAGAAATGGAACCTTTCTTTTTACTAAGCCAGGATACTAAGGAGTCACCCAGGAAGAATGCTCCTCCACTGGTTCTTTTTCTCTCATCAACACAGTTTGCCCAATCTGCATTTGAATAAGCAGTCAGCTGAAGATTTTGATTTCCTAGATACCATAGACCATAAGTCATTGTTTCTTTCAAATACCTTAATATCCTTTTGACATCTTTCATACTAAGTTAGGGTTGTCAAATAGCTTGAAATCCTCTGGTTGTTCCATATAGACCTCTTCAGTTAAATCTCCATTTAGAAAGGCTGACTTGACATCCATTTGGTAGACTTTAAACCTTTTATGACAAGCATAGGCAAGAAACATTATAATAGCTTCTAAGCTTGCTACAGGCGCAAATGTTTCACAAAAATCTAGTCCTTCTATATGAGCATAGCCTTTATAGACTAACCTTGCTTTGTTCTTGATAACTTGTCCTTGCTTATTCAATTTATTCTTAAAGATCATTTGGAGCCAATGACGTTTTTACCTTCAAGTCTTTGAACCATCTCCCACATATTGTTTTTCTCAATCTGATCAAGTTCATCATTCATTGCTTTAACCCAGTGATCATCTTTGCTGGCTTCATTTAAATTCTTGGGTTCCAGCATGGATATGAGAGCTATATGAGATTGTTCGGTGGTTTTGATTAGCTTTCTCCTGGTTTGTACACCTTTGTCTTTTTCTCCAATTATCTGACTTGCAGGATGATTCTTTTGAATGATTATGGAGGAGGAATTTGTAGTTGACTATTGAATTGAGTTTGTCTGAGTGTCTGAGTCTTCATTTGATTCAACGTCTTCATTTTCTGATTCTTGGACCTGTTCATCTTCAGCTTTAGTTGTGTCTTCTATAGAAGACTCATTACTGTATACCTCTCTTGCTGGGATTCCTTCATCAATTT
>ML834952.1:0-16803 GCA_009831015.1 Picea engelmannii
TGAATGTAAACAGGGCATTTGACCTTCCGGGAGATCCTCCATCTTAGCACAACCTTCTCTCTTCCGCCTCAACATTTTTAACAACCCCCGTCTCTAATTCTTTAAAGAAACTCTGCATCACTTTGCAAACTGCAGCCTCATCAACAACTCCATTCTTCAGACTTCCACGACTCTCCTCGGCATCACACGGGACCTCCTCCACGTACTTTGTGGCCTGTTCTCTGGTTTATACATTTCTGGATAAACCAGACAGAGAGAATACGAAAATGCTAGGATATTGTTGCAATGTTTTAGGGTTTCGTTCTTGGACTGACAATAGCTCTATCAGATTTAACGACAAGTTCAGAGGAATTGGATAACACAGTTGTATATTGCATAAAATTTGAACCAAAGCCACCCAGATGGTCAAAACAAAACTGGGTCTCTTCCCCGTGTGTACAATTGAGCCGAACGAGAACACAAGACAGACGAAGAAATGATCCCAGCGTCAATTGAATGATGGAAACCTAATACCTGATTTACGACGAGATTACCAATGAAAACGATGATTAGGGTTTACAACAGATCCGTGCGAATTTCTTCACATGGACTGGATCTTAGTCGTGGAAGAACTGCAACATAGGACTGGATCTTAGTCGTGGAAGAACTGCAACATAGGACTGGAAGAAAGACAGAGAATCCACCAGCGAAGGCAGAGGTATAGGTAGGAAAACCAGAAGACGTTTTCTGCAGAGATTGGAATGAAAAACGCCCAGGGACAGATGTTTTACCTAAATAGTCGTGCAGGCAAATGGACGCACAGACTGGCAGGTAGAGGGGCAGGTTGGATGCATTTCACACATGGAGGGAAACAAAAACACTCAGCTCCGATACCACTATTATTGGAATGCGTTATAATATAAGCGTGAGATGCATTTTATTAATGGATATGATACATATATAGATATCTATATTACCTCTTTGGATTCTCTTCCGATGTTTCTTGGACTCCCTATATTAGTTACATTATCTTTACTCTTCACATTAAATGAATTTCTTAACCCCAATTTTTACTCTTCACATTACATGAAGTTCGTAACCCAAAGATTAAGCTTCCAACATCAAATAATCATAGGACATTAATCCTATACTACTTTTATACCACTCTCGTTTATTATTTCAAAAATCAAATAAAAAATTAACTATTTAAACATTCAAAATTAACATTTATTCATTTCACTCCTATGTATTGATTTACAATATTCCAAAATAAAGCATCTTTTATTTATTATTTCAAAAAACAAATTAAAAATTAAAATCACTCATAATTAGCATATACCCATTGTATTTATTTACATTATTTCAAAATTAAGTATCTATTCATCTAAGATAAATTAAGTATATATTCACCCTAGTCAAATAACAATATAATATTATATTAATAATAATGTAAGTTTAAGGTTACGACCAAGCTAGACATCAAATTGGTAAACAAGTGTTGCATGGCAGCGTAGTCTCTACCGAGTTGGAATGGGAATAAATGCACTGTTATGGCGAGACCAAGGGAGAAATAGAAGTCCGAAGCAGCGGACAGGTGGGAAGCAACTTGAAGTACAGGTGGTAACCATGCAGAAAATGACTCGTGCCACTGTGTCACACGCTAGCCATAAGACATTGGGCTAGTACATGACCCATGGAGAATGTCACCGCGGAAGTAAGGTTGGAGCCCCGAAGAACCATAGTCCCGAATCCCCGAATTAGTTAATCACAATATTATATTAATATGGGGTTAACAAGTAATTAGTGAGAAAGTGACTTTGCAAGAGAATTTCATTCTATTAAAAAGATCATCTGAATTGTTTGTCTCTATATGTGTTAGGATAAATAAAGTTATATGCAGTGGACGAGAAAGAAATACATGTTTTTTTAGAAAATCTGTCGAGTGTCGAAGTAGTTTTTCCTATACTTTTGCAGAGGTTGATCTACAATTTCTCTCCAGGAAGAGGGCATCTTTGTATAGCATCAATTGGGCATTTCAGTGTAGTGCCAACTGGTATATTTGGCAAAGATAAAAAAAAATCGAAGGTTTCTATTTATGTGGATATTCTTGCAAATTAATCTGTTAGCACCGAAACGACAACCTAACAAGGATGTCAATCCTACTGCATTTTTATAGATGTGATGCTCATGTTTAAGGTTTTTCCTAGGGCGTGTATAGTTCAAATATGGGACTTAGAAAATTTTCGTCGTAATGACTTGAAGCAATAAAAAAGGATAGTAGTAGTTTTTTTTTTTTTTTTGAAATAAAGGTTCCTGGAAAAAAGGACCAGGAATCACATGCATTAAACATTCAAATTTAATAAACACAATTTCTTGACATCCAACATAGTTGAAGATAAAAATTTCTCAGCACATAAAAATAAAAAAAGATGAATGATATGCATAAAGAGAACTAATTTAGCATTCCAAAAATAGGCCCATAAGGCACCGTCGAGATTGTTCCCGAAGTAGTTTTCTTTGAAATTTATCAAAAATTAATAATGTCTGTTACATATTTTTGGAAATTTAAATCGGTTTGTCATATAGACTGGGATTGGGGCTCCCGCGGACCATAAAAGAAATAAGTACAAGAAATAGGACTGTAGAAAGAAGAAGTGGGCGACGGTAGAGAGGAAGACCTGAAAAGAAGAAATTGAAAGTTATCAGTCTTTGGTTAGAGATTTCTATTTAAAGAAGTGGAATAACTAGACTGATAAAGAAAGCAAGATGTTATCAGTATAGACTTACTATGATGGTATCTATTTCTGCATTTGTTATTTGCTTGTTGATACCCTTTTATTTCTCTTGTCGACGACCACTGGAATCGTGCCAATCAGTTTTTGACCTTCGTCGATGAGCTTGTCGATTCCCCTTTGGAGCCATTCTTCAATGTAGCTTCTCATGGGGGCCACATTGATTTCATCCCAGACTTTTATGTTGAAAAACTTATTTTCTAATTTCCTTAGATCGATAGAAAAAATATGCAGAGCTCGTTCAATTTCTTCATTTTGTGTCGAATAGTCCACTAGCTAGTTGTCCATGTCATCTTGACCATATTCAAGGATGTCGTAAAAATTTTCTAAAGACAACCCCTTTAAAATATCAACTTGTTCATCGAAGGCTTGCTTGGTTAAGGACAATGACTTTAGGATTAAGTTTGGGTCTTGAAACTCGTTGGTACTTTCGGCTAAGTCTATTTCGGTCAGTTTTTTGAATAATTATTCTTTCTCTGATATGGCTTGTTCACATGATTTGACAATGAGATGTAGGTTCTTAACTTTCTCTTTTCAGCATGCTTTTAATTGTTTGATCCAATTTGGGGAGGGGAGATCTTCTTTTCTTCTTCTCAAATCTGACATGTTGGTGACATGGTTGCCAAAAGGGATCACCATCTCTAGATAGAAATGTTCTTCATTTTTTAAATACGCCTGCAAATGTTTGTGCAAAGCATGTGCCCTCGTTCGAAAGGAAGCTATATTTTGTGATGTTTCCCAGGATTCAGTAATTAGCTCCATTCTTTTCTTGATATTCTTCTCCACATAGCCTCTACAGGATGTGAGGAGGTTAGAGGATCCTGTTAACTTGCCTGCAAGAGTGGCAGGCACGGTTTTTGCTAAAGGACTAGCAAACAATGGTGTATGAATCAAAGATTCCTCCAATTCCTTGATTCGGCCGTTCAGTCTGGAATTCTCTGCTTCAATTCCTCCAATTGAATCATCAAGAGCATCTGTGGTTTCTTGGTGAAGTCGAGATATTTGGGACGGCTGCATGTTCGTAAAGTTAATCTTTGAACAAGATTTCCCTTTCTTATTTGTCACATCTCTCTTATCAATAATTAAATTTTTAGATTGGCTGTCAAAAAAAATGTTCTGGAATACGAAGGATTCATCTTCGTCAAAAATGTCGGTCTCATCTATTTTCATTATGGAACTATGGTGCATCGCATCCGTGGGCTGATCAACATTGCAGAATACGCTATCCACAATAGTCTCAAGTTGCATGTTCTCACTTTCAATTTTGGGCTCTTTCGCTTGCCGTACAACGTTTTTTCTCTTCTTCATCACAGGAAGCTTGTGAGAACTATCAATTTTTCTGCGAGGAGGGTTCTTATCTCCTCGTCCGTTTGAAGAATTATGGGTTTCTTTCTTACTAGGGTGGGTCGTTGGAGCGATGCTCCGTGATGTCGTGCTCTTGGGAGTGCTAGTTGTGGATTGGACACTCTTCTCACCAGAGCCTTTTCCCTGTTGTTTTTACAATTCAGTTGTGCTTTGCAATGTCTCTACATCGCCATCGCCAGGAGCTGGAGTGTTTTCGTCATTGTCTTTGTCTTCGTTCAGGCGTGTATGGATAAAAGAGCTTATGAATCCAACTACAAGTAAATGTTCTAGAAAAATCCCATTAGGGTCAAACCCTCTTATCCTTTCAGCATATCTTAAGATCAAGTTGTTGAAATGGCCTATGAATTCGTCAATCTTGTTGATGTTCCTGAACACGAAGTCCTCAACTTTCCAAGGAAGAAGAATAAACTGCTTTTTTCTCTCGTCATGGAAAAAATGCAACCAATAGTTGTATTACCTTGCTATTTCTGTAACAAACATCTTGTCTGTGATGTGACATGGAAGGAAAGAAGGATTTTCCTTGGAGCCAAAAATCATTATTACACTGTAATTTTCCATTTGTTCAAGTGTCCCCTTCCTGTCCAAAAACTTGGTTTCCTAGTTAGACATCTGGGGAGCATCCTTTCCTAACAATAAATCTTTGAAAACTGAGATAGAGTCATTAAAATCCTCATAAAAAAAATGGGAGGCCTTGTGCCTCCAAAAGGCCTGGTACCAGAAGGTTACTAGGTCGAATTCATAGTTTATCTTCTTGGACATAGACAGTTTTGGAAACAGACAGCAATGCGCTATCGCGAAAACCATGTAGGATGACATATAAAATTTATTCTCGTCTTTGAATCATGACAATTGGGAACAAATTTAAACGGAAATTAGATTCCCCCAATAAAAAATGGATTGTTCCTTGATTGTGAAATACAAAATATAAAGAACCATGCGGGAAATTCTTGTTGTGAATTCTTGTCTCGTTATTCTTGTAAACAACCAGGCAATTTCCTAGAATGGATTTCTAAAAGAACTAACCTGTAACTTTGTGATATCTTCAGGAATTGTTGTCGGGTCTTCCAAGAACTTGGGTAAGAGGTCCAACCCGTTACCATGATTTTTTAGGAACTACTTGCAGTCTTGTCCTCTGAAGGTCAATGTTGGCTCCGACAATCTTAACATCTTGCGGAAGACCTGAGGTGACAAAGAAACAAGAGAATGGTCGCGCAGTGGAATAATTCTTTGGCTTGAAACATATTTTTCAGCGCACCAAGAGAACACCTCCTTACAGTCAAATACTTCAAGGACATAGCCTGCACGAGTGATTCCATAGGTCCAAATTACTTCATTCTGGGTAGACCGGAATGAATAATAAGAGTATTCCTTGGACCACTAGAATGTCTGGTCCTCATGCCCGAAGATATTCATTGTATTTCCACAGAACGAATGTCGAGCTGCTTCGATAATTTTAAGAGAACGTTTGTTTTCTCCAGACGATGTTTGAAATGAACAGTTGGAAGGGATAATATAACCCTCCGCAAATCTTGGTCCAATGCGTGTGAATGGGAGATCTCCTCGATCCTTTTGCTCATTAATGACAATCTCGACGATTATTGCATGATGGGTTGTTAACATTAAATACTAGTAATTGCATACTTAGAAGTGCGAAGGTGGCGAGTATGGCATAGAGAAATTAAGGATTGGAGATTTCTTGAAGCCACCAACACGAAAGACATTCCATGTTGTTTTAGATGAACAATCGAAAGGGATAATATAACCCTTCACAGATCTTGGTTTAATGTGTATTAATGGGATATCTCCTCGAGTGTTTCGCTCATTAATGACAATGTTGACGGTTCCTGCATGACGAGTTGTTAGCATTAAGGCTTACTAATTGCATATTTAGAAAGAAGTACGAAGGGGGCGGGGATGGGGAAGAGCAATTAAGGAATGGCTAATTATCGAAAGCGATCGGTCAGGCTTCAAAATAGGCTTACAAGGTATAACCAGGAGAGGTGAGGGCCCGACGGTCAAATTTTATGTCTCAGAAGTTTTGAGTGCAAAACGCATAACATCGAAGAGGGCATGATGGGGCAGTCCATTTTTCAATTTGTATATCACAGAATTTTGGGTACTGTTTGCAGGCCATGGAACATTGGAAGCACAATCACGAGGCCGCCTGTCCAGGAACTCGCAATCAAAAAAGTGGCCAAGTATGGAATAGGGAAACGGTAGGCCAAACACGTTTTTGCTAATATATTGAAATTTGTAACAGATATGCCATTACCTAGCAAGATATTTTCTGCATGTTTCTGGGCAAGTTATGTAGTGATAGTCAGTGTGACTGTCTCGTCGAGCCTTTTGTTTATTGATCATGATTTGCGCGATTGTTGCATGATGAACTGTTAGAATTAAACCTTGGTCATTTCATACTTTGAAAGAAGTGTGAAGGTGGCGGGCACAGGAAAGAGTGACTAGGAATTAGAGATTTCGTGAACCCGCCAACCCAAGGATCCACAAAAGAGATTCCAAGAAATGGGAAAGTATGGAAAGCAGTCAGACGGTATTCAAACTAGGGTGATAAGGCTTCCCCAACAGACGTGATGCCCCGATGGTCAAATTGTATGTCTCAGAACTTTTGAATGCAAAATGTGTAACACGGAAGAGGGGATGATGTCGAAATCTGACACTCAATTTGTATATCACAGAAGTCTGGGAGATCTCCTTGAGCATTTCTCTCATTGATGGACATCTTTACGGTTCCTGCATGATGAACTGTTATCATCAAAGATTACTAATTGCATATTCAGAAAGAAGTACGAAGGTGGCGGGGACAAGGAACAACAATTAAGGAATGGATAATTATCGAAAGAGGTTGGTCAGGCTTCAAAATAGGGTTACAAGGTATAGCCAAGAAAGGTGAGGGCCCGAGGGTCAAATTGTATGTCTCAAAAGTGATAACCGCAAAATGCGTAACACAGAAGAGGGCATGGTGGGGTCATCTAGCATACAAATTGTATATCGCAGAACTCCAGGTACTATTTGCAAGTCGCGGAACACCGGAAACGCAATCTTGAGCCGACCAGTCCGGGAACCCACAATCGAAAAAGTGTCTAAGTATGGAATAGGGAAACAGTAGGCTGGACTCGTTTTCCCTAATATATTGAAATTTTTAATAGATATCCCATTACCTGGAAATATCTTTTCTGCATGTTTTTGGACAAGTTGTGTAGGGATAGTCAGTGTGACTGTCTCCTCGATCCTTTTGCTTATTAATGAAGATATTTACAGTTATTATATGATGAACTATTAGAATTAAACCTTTGTTGTTGCATATTTGGAAAGAAGTACAAAGGTGGCGGGCACAAGAAATAGTGACTAGGAACTGGATATTTCGTGAACCCACCCACCCAAGGATCCAAAATAGGGTGAAAAGGGTTCCCCAGAAGACGTGAGGCCCCGATAGTCAAATTGTATGGGTCAGAAATTTTGAGTGCAGAATGTGTAACATGGAAGAGGGGATGATGTGGGAGTCTAGCAGTCAATTTGTATATCGCGGAGGTCCAGGTGTTGTTTGTAGGTCACGGAACAATGGAAGTGCAATCTAGAGGAAGGAATAATTAATGTGCATTAGGAAGGGTGCAAATGTGGTGGGGATGGAAGGGAGAGATAAGTGCTTTGAATCTTTTTGTGAACCCAGATAGAGTGAATCTTGCGAGTTGGAGGATCCTAGGGTGGAATTGTAGATCACAGATTTTTGGGTGCAAGATGTATATCATGGGACACGGGGAAAAAATTGGGTAAGTATGGAAAGGAATGACGGTTGGTGGGAGTGTCATAAATGGCAATTTAATGTGTGTTAATGGGAGATGTCCTCGATGTTTTTTCTTGTTAATACCAATTGTTTCATACTAGTGTGTTGAGTTGTCACTAGTAAAATCATAATTAATGTGCATTGGGAATGGCACGAAGGTGGTGGGGATGGAAGGCAACGATAGATGCTTTGAAACTTTTGTGAACCCGGGTAGAGTGAAGCTTGAGAGTTCAAGGAATCTGGGGTGGAATTGTAGATCACATAAGTTTTGGGTGCAAGATGTATATCACGAAACAAGCGACAGGAGAGTTCAATAGCGCCAACCTCGAAAACCGTAACCATAAATTGGCTAAGTATGGAAAGGAACAGCGGTCAGTCAAACTCGTGATATGAGGATATAGATGGAGATGAGGATCTGTCAGTCTGCCAACCCGGGAACCCACGATCATAGAAAGGCGACTAATTATATAACCAGAAAGGGATAATAGAGGGGAACAAGAAAATGGAAAAAGGGGTAATTATCTGACAGAACAACATCTACTGTTCGTTTATTAATGCCAATATTTTTCAACCTCTGTGGTGAGTTCTCACTAGTAAAATCATAATGAATATGCATTGGGAGTGGCGTGAATGTGGTGGGGATGGAAGCAAGCGATAAATGGTTTGAAACTTTTGCGAACCTCGATATAGTGAAGCTTGCGAGTTGGAAGAGTCTGGGGCCGAATTGCATATCATGAAAGTTTTGGGTGCAAGATGTATATGATGGAACAAGGGGCATAAGAGTTCGATAATGCTAACCCAGGACCCAGTGGTTAGATAATTAGCTAAGTATTGAAAGGGATGGCGGTTGGTCAGGCTCATGATGTGATGATATTGATGAAGATGATCATCTTCTAGTCCGCCAACTCGGGAAGTTGTGATCATAGAAATGCAAGTATAGAACGAGAAAGGGGTAATAGAGGGGAAGAAGACAAGGGAAAAATGGGTAAGTATAGAGGAGGGAAAAGAAAGGGAGAAACGAACATTTAGTCTCAGCTATGTAATATAATTGGAGGTCGAAAAAGTCAGCTTCAAGTTTAAAGAGAATTTGTTTATATTTATTCGAATAGTATTCATATTAGTATATCTTAATAGATTATTTTTGGTCCAAATCTAAACCATCTTCCAATTTGCAGGGTGTTTTTCGGCTCGCAAATTTTGTTCAAACCCATAAGCAATAGAAAAAAAAAAATATGACGTAACATTTTTATATGCAAGGATATTCTCAAATAGAAGAAGTTGTAATATATGCCCAATATTGAACATGAACATGACGTCAACACCTGAGTTTCCATGTTGAAATAGAGTCATTCGTTGACTCTATTTCTAGGGCCCCGAAGAATGAAAGCAAGACGGGCCCACCCATTTATTTCTTAAGTATAGGGTGGGCGCCACAGAACTATGTCCTATCACAAATTATTTGTTCAAACACATAAGCAATAGAAAAAATATATATGACGTAACATTTTTATATGCAAGGATAGTCTCAAATAGAAGAAGTTGCAATATATGCACAATATTGAACAAGAACATGACGTCAACACTTGAGTTGCCATGTTGAAATAGAGTCATTCATTAACTCTATTTTTGGGGCCCTGAAGAATGAAAGCAGGAAGGGTCCACCCATTTCTTTCTTAAGTATAGGGCGGGCGCCATAGAACTATGTCCTATCACAAATTATTCTTCCATGTAAAATGTAAGGAGCGAATAGAGTAGCTTTTATTTAAATCGAAGTGTTGGGCAAGGGGAAAAAAAGCTTGTCGTGCATGTTTAACTATGGATCAAAGAGCATCTTAAATTCTTGTAGAAAGAGGTTGAAATCATCTATCAATATTTGTACAGGCAAACGAGTCAATTTAAAAAAAATATACAAAAAAAAAACAATATTAAACATTGGAAAACACCATACAAAAACCTAAAATATTATATATACAGATAAACTAGGTTACAAAATACAGCTAAGATTATTTCCCAAAATAGTTCTCTTGAAATATGTAAAAAAATATATAGTTCACCACATATTCTCTTAAATTTAAATGTGTTTTCCGTAATGACTGTGATTGGGGCTCCCGCGGACCATAAAGAAAATATGTACAAGAATCAAGCCTATAGATAGTCTTTTATAGATTTCAACTTGATCATCAAATGCTTGCGTGGTTAACACAACGATTTGAATATCAATTTCGGGTCTTGGACTTCATGGGTGTTGCAAGCTAAATCTATCTTAGCTTCTTGAATAGTTTGTCTCTTCTAGATATGATCTGCCTGCATTAGTTTTTTATTCAACATTTTGTACTTTGCTAAGTGTTAATTTCCCTCTGTCATTGAAAACTTGGGGTTTAAGGTGCCTTCCTTGTAATGTTCCTGGTCATCCACATCTGAGACAAATTAGAGATATGATTCAGACCCAATTCAAAGACGAGGGAGTGGTTTTATGTGACATCATATTTGGGGGAAAACATTATGTTAGCCAACAAAAGCCGAGACAAAAAATTCAATTATCCTGTGACTAGTATTCTCCCTGTATTCGATCATTTGTTTGGTTGAAAGGCCTGCCTGAAGATTTGTATGTTGAATTTCTTTATTTTATTGTTGTAAATTGGAAGGGATGTTCAAGTCACCTGCAAAATGATCCTTTGTTGAAGTATATAGCTTCTTACAACAACACAGATTTGGAAAGTGTATCAAATGTTGCAAATCACACCAGAATATATCTTTCATCATAGGAGTGGCACATATCATGGCTCACAAAATGGTCTAGAATATTCAGAAATGACGCCAAATATTACTCCATCCTCGAATATACTCAGAAGGAAATTATAAATTTGGATCCTCACAAAGGTGAGAAACTATATGAGTGGTTGAATCAACATTCTAAAATTACAGAACTTTCTATCTCAAAGTTGTAACAGACTCGACAGACAACCAACTTCTATCTCAAAGTTTATTGAGCGACCTCTGGATGTAGTAACAAACTCAGCATACAATCCACTTTCGATCACTGCTCGTACTAATGTCAAGTGTATCAAGTCGTGACCCCAGGCTCCAGGTAGCTTCAGCTTCAGACATCGACACTAGTGGTGACTCCAAGCTCCATATAGCTTCAGCTTCGAACATTGACATTGGCGGTGGCAATGGGAACAGTGCCATCGACTACAGGGCGATAATGCGGTGAACAAGTAGGTCTGTCATTGTCAAAGCACTTAGACTACAGGGTTTTCAGACCTGCAAAATAGCATCAACTTTAGTGTTTCTTTGTCACAACAATTACAATGTTGATGTGAGTCCGAAAATCTTTGGAGGTTGGGTGTCATGTGTGATGATGACCTCGACATTAGGTGCATGTCAGTAATTTATTATCAGTACATTGCAGTGTTAATGCAATTTCCATAGTCGATGATGGGTCGATTGCATTGACACAAGAAATATTAATTGTGTAATTAATTAACATCCTTGAAGGACGTGAATCCCAAACAACGCCTGAAACTTTTCAACCAGTTGTGTGTTAAAAAAATACATTATTTTATATTTAAAAAAAAAAAAATTGTATTTTCTATGTCTAACATTAGGTTGCACACATAAACATTTTTTAAGTTAACTAAAATTAATGTATAGTCAACTCATATCCCTGGAAGTGATCAAAATCCCTAGAGCTAGTTTATTTCCAGCATGTTGGTTGGGATAGAAGGATCCACCACCAGGAGAAAGAAACTAAGTAGCAATAAAAGCACCTGTGCAAACACAAGTCGGGGATGGAAGCATTGTATGACCAGGAAGGCACTCTGTGCTTATCGATCTCTGATCCTGATGAACAACTCGAGAGATTCTTGCGGCGAGGCCATGGTGATTTATTTGAACCAAACAAGTTAATATTTCAAGCATCGAGCAACTTCCTTTTTTTTCAAATATTGGATCTACTACAACAGAAGAAATGAATTCTCCTTATTCAAAGCATGAGAAACAATAAGAAGATTGATATTCGATGGAAATGGCTCTGGAATATCTACTACATCAAGGTCTCTTCTAAAGAATGAAACAAAATCATTACATGAAGGTGGTAGTAAAAGGTGATCTTCAGAAACCAAATCATTACTTGAATACATCAAACTTCTTGCAGAAGGTGGTAGTATAAAGTAATCTTCAAAAAGTGTTGCAAAGTCCATAGTCTAGAATTCCTTCCCATTAAATTTTTGTAGTTACTTGTCGATGTAGGCATCAGAAACTTTTGAGATCCTCGTTCCCTTATTATATACCCACCTCCAACCACTAGGAGAATATTCTTGCAAAGAGTGGTAAGAACTTTGACCTAGATGCAATTATATGCATAGGAATAGTGAAAAAAATGTGCAGTAGTGATATAAAGTGGATTGTATGTCGATTATGTTACTACATCTAGAGGTCGGTGAACAAACTTTGAGAAAGAAGATGAATTTTTTTCAAGTCTCTTACTGCACCCAGAAGTTGCTCAACAAACTTTTACATAGAAAGTTCTGTAATTTTGGGATGTTCATTCAACCACTCATACAGTTTCTCACCTTTTTGAGGATCCAAATTTATAATTTCATTATGAGTATATTCGCGCATGGAGTAATATTTTGCATCACTTCCGAATATTCCAGACCATTTTGTAAGCCAGGATATGTGCGACTCCTCTGACGAAATATTAATTATGGTGTGGTCCGCAGGATTTGATACACTTGCCAAATCTATGTTGTTGGAAGAAGACATATACTTCAACAAAGGATCATTTTGCAGGTGACTTGAAAGTCCCTTCCAATTTCCAGTAACAAAACTAGTAAGTTCAACATACAAATTTTCAGGCAGGCCTTTCAACTAACCAAAGGATTGAATGCAGGGAGAATACCAATCATAAGATACTTGAATTTTTTTTGTCTAAGTTTATGTTGGCTACCAGAATTTTTTTCGCTCAAAGCTGATGTCACATAAAACCACTCCCTCATATTTCAATTGGGCATGAATGGCATCTCCAAGTTGTCTCACATGTGGATGACCAACAACATTACAAGGAAGGCACCTTAAAGCCCAAGTTTTCGATGATAGAGGAAAATGGGAATAAGTATTTAAAATGAACATTGGAGGATAATAATATAATCTTCCCTAAATCTTGGTTTAATGTGTTTTAATGGGAGATGTCCTCAACCTTTTATCCTATTAATGCCAATCTTTTCGAATATGTTGGGTGAGTTTTCACTAATAAAAACATGATTAATGTGCATTGGGAAGGGCATGAAGGTGACGAAGATGGACATGAGAGAAAAATTCTTTGAAACTTTTGCAAACGTGGAAGCCCGGGAACCCGCGAATTTGTGACAACATGAGGTAAAGAATCGACTAAGTATGGAAAGGCGGGGTAGAATGCCATAAAAAACTAAAGTAAACAACAATTTTTCTGAGTTCAAGATCCACAAAAAAAAAAATCAGATCCCATAATATTGACCTCCACCAATTCGATATCAGGCAATTGGAGTGCATCTGGGTTCTTGTGAGAAAAGATAATGCTTTGATAAAGAATTGTTTGTATTGCAACATGTGACAGTAATTGTGTCCTGATAGTATTTAAAATGAACATTGGGGGATGATAATATAATCTTCCGTAGATCTTTCTTCAATGCATTTTAATCGGAGATGTCCTCAAGATTTTCGGTTATTAATGCCAATCTTTTTGAACTTGTGTTGTGAATTGTCACCAATTAAAAGCATAAGTAATTTGCATTGGGAAGTGTGTGAAGGTGGTGAGGATGGATGGAAGCGATAAATTCTTTCAAACTTTTCTGAACCCGGGATTCCACAAACTCATGAATCAGGGACAACAAGAGGTGAAGAATCGACTAAGTGTGGAAAGGTGGGGTGGTCAAATGGACGAGGACAGACTCATCGTAGGTAGAGTGAAGTTTGTGAGTTCGAGGAGTCTGGGGTCGAATTGTAGATCACATAAGTTTTTGGTGCAATATTTATATAACGGAACAGGGGGCATGAGAGTTCGATAGTGCAAATCCGGGAACTCATAGCCATAAATATTAACTATGGAAAAAACATTATCAGCTATGGAATATACCTGTAGCTCAACAAACCCAGGTTCAAGTACAAACATAATTTGTTTATATTTATTCCAATACTAGTCATATTATTTTATTTTAATAGTATTTTTGTGGCCCAAATGTAAACCATGTTCCAATTGGAAGGGCGTTTTCGGCTCACAAAGTTTGCTAAAACGCATAGGCGATAGAGAAAATATGAGTTTACATTTTCATATGCAAGCATATTCTCAAATATGACAACCTGTAATATATGCACAATATTAAAGAGGGACATGACGTCAACACCTTTGTAGATGATAGTGGGCTAGTACAATACTGCATTCTTACTATGATGATGCCTTAAAAAAACTAAAATAACCAACAATTTTTTGCCAATTCAAGATGGACACAAAAAATCATCAGATCCCATAATATTCACCCATTAATGCATTTTAATGGGAGATGTCCTTAATATTTCCTCTTATGAATTCCAATCTTTTCAAACCATTTTGGTGAGTTGTCACTAGTGAAAGCAGAATTAATGTGCATTGGGAAAGGGCGAAGGTGGTGGGGATGGAGGGGAGCGAAAAATGCTTTCAAAATTTTGTGAAATTGGGAGTACGTGAACCTGTGAAACTTTGAAGACTTGAATAAGTATGGAAATGTGGGGTGGTCAGATGGAGTCATCATAGGTAGAGTCATGCTTGCAATTTCGACGAGTCCAGGGTTGAATTGTAGATCACTGAAGTTTTGGGTGCAAGATGTATACCCTGAACACAAGGCATGAGAGTTCGATAGCGCCTACCCATGAACCCACAGCCATAAAATTGGCTAAGTATGCAAACAAACGGAGGTTGGTCAGACTCACTACTACATTGGGCGGAAATTACAACGAAATATTACGACGGTTTAAAATTTTCGCCGTAATTTTTTTGCATTTTTTGGACTAAATTTAATTTTTTTTGGGGGGGGTCCAATTGTTCATTGCTCTAGCGACCAACATTCCATGTTGGTCATTATAGCAACGAACTTTTGTCACTAGAGCGACCAACTTTTGTCACTAGAGAGACCAACCATGAGTTAGTCGCTATAACGACGAAATCTAGTCGTTATAACGACCAACTATGGCACGTGTGAGAATCAAACGGTCATTGACTTATTGTTTGGTAAATTTGACCGAATTCGTCGGAAGACCGATGAAATCAATCCTATATATATCTCAGTTACGACAAATTTTCTATAGTTGTGACAATCATTTTCTACAGTTGCGACAATCATTTGGGTGTTCTGATGCAATGGTGTTCTGGTTTTTTATGAAATCTTGATTTCAATTCTCTTTCAAGAAGAGAAACATTCAATTGATCAGACTCTACATAGCTGAGATTTTGAAGGTCAGTACTTAAAAATTTTCAGTGTGATTTAGTAATTTGGTGGTATTGAACTATTTTATGGTTTATTTTCACTCCTTAAATCAGATTTTATGGTTTATTTTAACTCCTTAGAAAGATTTTATGATTTATCCACTTTTGATAGAGTAAAAAGATTATTGGTTCAGCTACAATCACTCTAATTAGATTCAATCACTCTAATTTTGTTCTTATATTTCATGGAACTTCTTGAATATCTAAGTATCATTGCCTTAGTAAATTTACATTTAGGGATTCCTCCTTGAGTTGGAAAAGAACCAACTAGAAGTGAAGAGCACTGGCTTTTGTGGTGATATTGGGCATTAGTACTCTTGTGTATCCCTAAAGCTACCCTAATTTTTATTAGGGACTTAATATTATATAGTTTGATTTTGGGTGATAATAGATCCACGTCTTCTTATTAATGGAATATTTTGATTTTGGGGATGAATCAATGTATGAGGCTTTAAACTTGGACAGTAAAAGATGTATAGTGTATCGTTTATCATTACCATGCCAAGGAATTGCTTGCCAACTCTGATTGGTTGTCTTCAAATTAATTTTCTTTACATCTGTTATAACCCTATAATTTATAGGATCAACAGGTGACTGAAAATGTTATCTCTTTAGTGTTTTTGTTTGACAAATGATTTTTCATTCTGCAAATAATTTGAAAAAAGAAACAGAAAAAGAAAAGAAAAAAAAGAGGGCATAAAAGAAATTCAATAGAGCCCCATGCAATAACAATGACTTGGTCCATACCTTTCAAGCATGGCCAAGTTCTTTTAAATTGATGTTGATATGAGTAGTGAATAAGCTTGGCTAAACTGTTTAATCTTATCCAAGTGATCTAGGTTAGTTAGTGAATAAATCTGACCAGACTGCCTAATCTTGGTTAGATAGCCCCAGGATAGAGTAATTTCTTAGTACAACAGTTTAATATGGGCTAATTGTCATAGGTAATTAGGTTAGAACATAGGGTAGTTTTCTTTATTTCAATAAAACCAGCTCGATGATCAATGTTGAACCACGTCTTTGAGGTTTAAAAGGTTTGATGTCTAACCCCTTGGTGATAGAAATATGGAAAAGATCTGGAAAAGCCCACAATATGCACTTATCCTAAGTTTTTCTGGGTGCATATGCCTTCACACTCACAATTATGCACAACTCATGTATGAACGGCTCAGATGTTCGTGCCAAGATCTACAGTGGACAAGTCTTTCTCGACCCCCCTCGACCATTCTACCTTTAATGATGGGGGGGGCGGGGTCCGGAATCGGAGATAATATATGCGCACATCTGGACGGCTCAAGCTTCAGCGCCTAGATCTACGGTTTATATTGGATTCCGGACTCCCCCGTTCATTCTACTTTTAACGGAGGGGG
>ML834952.1:16834-28214 GCA_009831015.1 Picea engelmannii
TTTTCCCTGGAAGGCCCCCTATCTATACGTGGCATGAATCCATTGGTTCTGAATCCCACCGCCTATTACTGTTTGACATACCTCGTCACCTTAGGATGTCATTATCCACGTTTTTCTTAAGAGTCACATCCCATAACTCTGTCAGTCTTTCTCCCTCGTTCACCCATGGAAAGTCGCTTCATCAAGGTCTTTTCTCCCAATCAATACCTGCCACGTCACTTAGTCGTATACTTCAGTCATTGTCACCTGCCATCTCACGTTTTAAATGACTCGTTGGCCATTTATTATTGGCTAACTTATCCATTAACCTGCTGACCTGTCTCAAGCGCCCAACAAGTATCTGTTTGCTCAAAACTACCCTCACCCGTCATTCCCTCACCATTTACCCAGTCGTCGCACCAGAGAATTTTCCCCATTTTCTTCTCCATTACAGTCAGTCGCCCACATCTACAGTCGTCCCCACTAACCTTTTTTTTTTATTTGCAGGTGTTGTTACAGTGATGACGCCAAAATCAAAGAGAACAGAAGGTGAGGAGAATCCTTTTCTCCCACCTCCTGTCGACCTCGACAGGATTCCTCTGGCCGACAAAGACCATTTAATCGCAAACACCAGATGCGATTTCGACTTCGCGGACTTACAGTCATGGATAAAAGAAATTTTCCTTGACCAGAGCGACGAAATTGGGCTTTGGGAGTCCAACCTACCCCTGTATCTCTTCCCCCAGATTCACCAATTCCCATAATTCACCCTCAAGTTCCAAGCCCATTATATCCCCGAACACAGAGCCATTGTGTCCTCGTCTGGGTAAATTCTTTTCCTCATCACACCAGAAACCATTGACCAGATGATGTAGATATCTAGAGCTGAATCCGCCTCACCCTTTAGCCTCAAAAGCATCACAGAACTCTACCAGAAGCTGTCATTCCCCCAAAGAGATCAGATTTTTTAGCTTTTTCTCCCGCAGTCTGCTCAGCTCCCCACTACAAACCCCCCTTATCCTTCCTCTATGTTCTCAATAAAAGGAAACCAGGTCATCACGTCACTTTGTGCCTTGCTTGGATATTTTTCAGATCAATGGGTGGATGAACCCATTTTGGGATTTCTCTCTATTTTCTCCACCAATGAGAAACCCACTACACAGTTCGACTTCAGCACATTCTTGGCGGACAACATTCATGAACAATTCATAAATTTCGCCACAGAAGGAATGTTCTGATATTCTTCAATATTGGCATACCTTTTCGTTTTATTCCAAGCGGACAAATTTTATTTTTCTATGCAGAAGATGGACAAAGATGGTAGACCACAGGCAGTAACAACATGGACTTCTCTGCTCAGACATAACTCCACAGAATTCAGTTTCAAGCAGTTCATCGAGCAGTTCTACCACCCAGTGGTGAGTATGCTCAGTGGCAGACCCGAACCCAGAATTAATGAGGAATTTCAGAGGATTCTACATCTCTCGGACCTTACAAAGACTGCTGATTGGTACCTATAACAAAATCATACTGAGATAAGAGTCTATGGGTGCGAGTTGGCCCCATATAAATTTCCCAGGTACTTACCTGTTAGAATTTTTTCCCTGGAATACATAAGGCAAATGATAAACTCAGATGACATACATTTTGTGTCTTTGAAGAAGAAGCAGCAACTCAAAATCAAAGGGCATATTGGGTCTTTCATCTGCAACAGTCGAGGCACCGGGGAGGAAGCAAACAGACTACTAAAAGAAATGAAGTTTTTTGTTAGTTTCACGTGGCACTATGGTCCATGCGAGATAATTTCCGATATGAGGAAAAAAAATAAGAATATATCGTATGTTCACATATCTAGGCCTAAGGTAGAGAAGTTTGCAAACTAGACAGAATGGGAGCTGAACACTCTGGTTGAAACAAAACAATAGGAAGAGCTGGTCCTCAAGATCAGATACGATCCCTCGAATGTGAAAGCAGTCGAGGAGATGATCAATAAGAAAAATGCCAACATAGTGTCTTTGAGGAAACAATTGAAGCTGCCACCAACAGTAGACTCGCAGGCAAAGGAAATAGAGGAGACAGAAGGAGAAAAAGATGAGATGCTTAAGATGATCATGGAGCAGAATGCACAATTGAAGGAAATGGAAGCTGAACTAGAGAAACTAGTGAAAGAGAAAGAGCAGTCAAAACCCATGGAAGTCATTCCATTGAGTGAAGTTCCACTCTCAGGAGTGAGAACAGCGTCTCTAGCAGAAATTCCATTGGCAACTCCACTGACGTCTCTGGAAAAGACTGTTGAACTGGTTAAATCCATGGAGGAGATGAATCTGCAAGAAACAGAGATTAGCAGGCTAAAAAAGGAGATTGAGAACCTCCAGGAACTCAAATCATCTTACCAAACCAGCTACTCCAAGGAAAAACAAGTGTCAGACTATCTCAAACAAGAGTTACAATAGCTTCGGAAGCAAACAGTGGCAGGCAAAACTCTAGACGAAGTCAAAGAAAGTGTCTGGACAGACATCACCAAGTCCATAACTGAAATATGGCCAATGATACAAATCATGTTTGAGCAAAATGAATTCGTACAAAGAAGCAAACAAGCCATCGAGAATATAAGAGAAGAACTAGGAGAGATTCCCACAGAGGCTACTGAAATCATCAAATTCCTGAATTCTAAAACCAGAGAGGAGCTGGAAGATTTGAGAATTGAAGATAGAACAGAGACCATCCTTGAGGTCAAGAGAGTCCTGACCAAGAGAGGACTGATGCTACAGATAGAAGAAAAGGTTCAGGCTATGGACCTTGGAGTGCAAAGGTTTTTCAGCAAGATCGAGGCTCTGCAGAAGAAGGGTCTTCCTCGTGTGAGAGTGATAAATGACAAATTGATGACGCTCCCCGATTACAAAAAGAGACTAGCCGATGTGTCTAAGGATAGTTAAAAATTATCAAGAATACAAGGGATTATCACTGTCAATGCATTCCTAGATGCTCTACAGTTGGACATCAGCATACAACATGAGATCCGATACATCTTCATCATCAAGCCATATTTTGCTAAGTACACAGAGAGGGATGAAGTTTACCGAAGGTTACTCAAAGTCGTCATTCCCAGTCATCTTCGATGGGAAGAGCTTTGCAATCTGTTGAGTAGTCGATGAGTTGTCCAAGCCCAGTCATCTATTCAGTCAAACGAGGTCGTGCATAGGCCTCACCAACAGTTAACCCAGAAAACAACATGAAATTACGACACATCATCAAACAGTTTCCTAGATTTTTGTAGTTTGTTAAGTTAGTTAGCTAAAAATAGATTTACCATGTCCTGATCTTTAATGACAAGATCGTTTGTAATGTTGATTATAAATACTTCACACTTTGAAGTATTGAGGGTTGATCCTTACACCCAGCAAGCTACAAGACTGTAACATTTTTATCAAGAGATCTTCCATTAATACAAAGAGGCATTTTCACAGGATTCTCGCGTGTTATTCATTGGTGATATTCTCTTTTCTATGTTGAATGTGTTCTTCCTCAGTTTTCATATTGTTTTCTAATCTAAATCTTTAAAAGTAATGCATGTTGCAGGATTTATCTTTGTATACCCTATTTCAGACTTTGAAAGATCTTATTGTTTATCTTCTGATGTTACAGTAAAGAAATTATTAACTGCTTCTTTACTTTAATTGATATTCTCATCTTTTCTGCTTCTCATCATTTTACTGCTAAAAGAATCCAATGAATGTATTATCCTGCCCCGTGAGAAGAATATTTGTTTTTTGGTTAGATTTTTATCTCCATAACACAGACCCCATAGCCCATTGGATGCGTAAAGCCCTTTCAGCCAACTCAACAAAAACAACAAACCTTTCAATCTTGTTTATTTAACTAGCCTAATATCTTAAATTCACAACGCATCTAAATCATATAGAGAGATCCCTCTCTAAAGATGGTAGGGCTAGCTTCCAGTTTTGAAGTGGTTGGATAAAGTTACCTCTTGTAGATTTCTTCTTTCCTAACAACCTCTAGGAATTTACAGAGAGTTAACATAGTGGCGACCATACTGGGGAAGAATTTTTTAACCACACATTTTCTTTTCCTTAAAAGAAAGCTTTGTTTCTAAACAAATCATAAATCTGAAAAAGCAATCATGTTTAGAGGTTGTTAAAGCTTGTAAATATTTATTTTCGGACTCATATAACTAAAAAATATATATATATAAACCAAAAAGAAATCTGGCTCCCAAAAGAGCTTATACTCGATCTCACCCAGACCAAGAACCTGCAATAGCAACTGATAATCCAGAACAGTTGCTCAGGAAAAAGGCCATTGTAGAAGGTTCAGAAAGTTGTAGTCCCCTTCAGAAGTCCCCTTCTCTTCCAAAGGAACTCGTTACCATTCAAGATCTTAAATTTGACACCATTTTTGAACAAATCTTGTTTAGAACAAAATCTGACAGCTTTGTGAATGAAATCGTTTTAGATCCAAAAACCTTGCAACCCCGGACCCCTGAAATACTATCTCCCACTACGACCCCTCAAACTACTCGCTCTGTGCCCGCAAGCCCCTCCTCCTCGTCGTCTTCCGTCACTACCACACCTATCATCCAGGTTGTCGTCCCACCCCCTCCACCTATCATGGCAGCCAGATACACTCCCTTGGTGTTGGCCACACCTCTTCATGCTATGCCCCAATATTATCAAACGAGACTTCCATAGTTCGATGGAACAGGGCCCTTGAGCACACAACAACACATTGATAAAATGAATGAATATTTTGATCTGTAGGAAGTAGATGAGGATGACGTTCAAATGAGATTGTTTGCGCAGAGTTTGACCAGTGACATTAAGAAATGGTACAAGGGTTTACGTGCTGCCTCAGTACTCAACCTTACAGCATTTCAAAGAAGCTTTCTAGACAGATGGGAGGTAAAGAAAAATCCTCTCCAAATCTTGTCAGAATACAAAAACATAAGGAGAAATCAAGGTGAGACCGTTCAAGATTACTGCATTTGCTTCAATAATTTGTACAACGCAATTTCAGTCGATATTAAACCCCCAAAAGGTTTAGCATTGATAAAATTTCCTGACGGTTTTGACCCTGATATGTCATATCAATTAAGGGAAAGAAATTCCACCACCCTGAAAGACATGCAGAAAAGCACAATAAGCATGGAGGCTAACCTGTTGGCTAAAAGGGCATGACAGAGGATGGAGAGGAGAGTCACGATTAAAGAAGAACCTTCCACATCTTCGCCTGATGCCAAATTGGATTCCTTAGCTAGAGAAATAGAAAGGATGATGGAGCGACTCACTGTATTTGAAAGAAATCCTCCTAGAGAAAACCAACCAGCTCCTTAAATTCAGAATCCTAACTTCAGAAGGAATCCTCCTCAAATCAGGCAGAGAGATCCCAGAGATCAAAGAGAACAGAGGGGTCCTGATCAACAGATCAGACCGCCCCTACAGGAAAATTATGCCAATGAAGGAGAAGAAGTAATTGAAGAACTGGAGGATACTCACATAAACCTCATGGGCATTCATGATAACGAAGTTATTCTCCTCACCCAGGAAGAGAAAGAACTTTTTATTCTCTCTCAAACAAAGGTAAGAGAAGAAGATGAAGATACTAAACAACATGCATTTGAAAATTCTATTTTGGAGGTACACCGGCAGTACAATCTGCGAAGTAAAAATACATACGGAATTTCCCCAAAAAAGGTGACCGAAACGAAGAAGATAGTCGAAACCAAGAAATCCCCTGAGCCTTCTACCGAGAAGAACCCTAAGAAAGGTAATGCTGAAGTTCCAGAAAAAAGAAACCTCACTATTATAAAAAGATCATCGCAGATTGAGGTTTCATCAACTAACCCACCAAATACTTCTGGCCAGAAGACTGTGGTGGACAAATTAGAATTGTTGAGCCAAAGCAGAGCACCCACACCTTTCAACCTGGAAGGGGAATTAGCCAAAGTGAAAATTCCCATTCCCCTTTCTAAGTTGATGAGTAAAGACGCTTACCATTCACAGGTGATTAAAGCGCTGAGCATTGAACCTAATATAGGCATGAAGGCCTTAACTGTTGGATCAACGAATCATTCAGATACTATAAATCTTACAAATGATCAACCCGAACTCCTATTCGGCCCTGAAGTTGATGTTCAAACTGACAATGGCGTTGTTGCTCCTTTTTACATCAGCCTTAATATACACGACCTAATTATGCATAATGCTATGTTAGATTCGGGTGCTTCCCATAACTTGATGCCCAAAGCAGTGATGGAAACGTTGGGACTCGAGGTCACCAGACCTTACAAGGACTTACACTCTTTTGACTCCAGCAAAGTCAGATGTATCAGTTTGATGAAGGATTTGTGTATCACCCTGGTTCAGATTCCCCCAAAAATCATGGTCATGGATGTTGTGGTCACAGAAATTCCCCCCGAAATATGGTATGTTGTTGTCCTGGTCTTGGGGGGTCAAGTTGAAAGGTACTTTGCAGTTGGATATGTCGTATGCCACGTTCCCAATTTTTGGGCAACAGAGAAGACTATACAGAGAAACGTTGATGAAATACATGGTTAGCAGCCAAGAAAAGCCACATAACTATCCTCTGTACTCTGCACATTCTGACCTAGATTCCTTTATCCTATATAACGACGACAATACAGGAGAACAAATCACTCAGCTGGAAGAAGATTCTTCTGGTCTGAACGAAGGCCAAGAAATCACCGAGGCATAAAGAAAGAAAAATGTGATAACTGAAGAATTGCCAGCAGATTTCTGGAGCATGGACTTTGATGGAGCCGTAAGCAAAGAAGGAGCTAGAGTAGGAGTTTGGTTGCACAATCACAGATCCAAGTATTCTGAAAACCATTCTTTCAAATTAAATTTTCAATGCACGAACAATATTGTCGAGTATGAAGCTTTGATGCTTGGTCTGAAACTTCTAAAGAAAGTTGGTGCCAAACAAATTATGGTAAGAGGGGATTCCAAGTTAATTATCAAGCAAATCAAAGGTGAGTATGCAGCAAAACATCCCCATCTTAGAGCTTACAGGAATGATGTTTTGGATGCCTTTAAATGTTTCACTGAAGTTGATTTACATCTTATGCCCAATGGACAGAATATTTTAGAAGATAGGTTAGCTACGTCTACAGCTACGTGCAAGATACCTTTTCGTTCTACTCATCCATACACGGTGGAAGTGAAATGCAGACCAACTATCCCCGACAACATCAGATACTGGCAGGTATTTGGGAATGATGACCAAATCGAAGATTTTCTGCAATGTAAAAATGATTTTGAATGTACAAACATAGACTTAGAAAATGAGGATGAAAATCTAAATAGATCTGATTTTGAAAATGATAGTGTAAATAAGATAGATTCAGGAGAGTTAGGTGAAGACGAGATAGAATCTGATGTTTTACATTTAAAGAGTAATGTTTTACCTAGGGGTTTAGTTCCTTTAGAAGACCTTTTTGACTTTAATGATGTAGCTAAAAAACCAAAAATTGAAGCTAGTGGTAAAGAGGTTGAAGACGTTAACATAGGAACAGAAGAGAAGCCCAGGATAGTAAAACTTTCTAAATCCTTACCCACTGAGCAGAAACTCAAATACATTGAACTTTTCAGGGAATATTCAAACGTATTTGCCTGGGGCTACGAGGACTTGAAATCTTATGACACAAGCATCATACAACATAGAATCCCAATAAAAGAATATCAAAAACCTTTCAGGCAGAAACTTAGGAGAATCAATCCCAAGTTACTTCCCCTGATAGAAAAGGAAATCAAGAAGATGTATGATGCTAAAATCATAGTTCCGTTACAATTTTCCAAATAGGTTTCAAATCTGGTCCCAACCCGAAAGAAGTCTGGGGAAATCAGGCTTTGCATTGATTTCCGAAACCTGAACAAAGTTTCTTTAAAGGACAACTAACCATTGCCAAAAATGGACCACATATTACAAAGGGTAGTTGGATCCAGCCGAATCTCCTTATTGGATGGGTTCTCAGGCTATAACCAGGTCCTCGTTCACCCAGATGACCAAGAGAAAACATCTTTCACAACACCTTGGGGCACCTTCATGTATGTGAAAATGCCTTTCGGGTTGATGAACGCTGGGGCCACTTTCCAAAGATCGATGGATATATCTTTTGTGGAAGAACTTGGCAAATTTATTGTCGTTTATCTGGACGATGTAACTGTGTTTTCCCAATCCGATGATGAGCACTTAAGACATCTCAGACGAGTATTTGAGAAATGCAGGAAATTAGGGATTTCTTTGAATCCTAAGAAGAGTCTTTTCAGATTGGAGGAAGGTAAACTGCTAGGGAACATAATCTCTAAGGACGGAATTAAGATAGACCCCAGCAGAATTGAGGCCATTCAGAAATTAGAACACCCAAGAAATATCAAAGAACTACAGTCTTTCATTGGAAAAATAAACTTTCTAAGAAGATTCATACCCAACCTGGCCGAGCTGCTCATGAATATCATAAACATGTTAAAAAAGGACACAAAAATAAAATGGGAGATTGAATCTAAGCAGTCTTTTGAATAAGTCAAACATGCACTCACACAAGCTCCGGTCTTGATCAGTCCTGATTTCACCAAGGATTTTTTTCTTTTTTCTTTCGCTTCTGAACATACCATTGCAGCAGTATTACTATAGAAAAACAGTGAAGGGTATGAACAACTCATAGCCTTTTTCAGTAAATCTTTAAGAGATGCTGCTTTGAATTATAAAATAATGGAGAAACAAACTTTTGCCTTGGTGAAAGCCATAAAAGATTTTAGAGTATATATTCTCCATTCCCACACCATTGCATATGTTCTGAATGTTGTATTAAAAGACATTTTAACCCAGGATAATATGGACGACCAAAGAGGAAAATGGATTGCTATCATTCTATAGTATGAAATAGAGATTAAGCCTACTAAATTGATTAAAGGTCAAGGTCTAGCAAAGTAAATAGCTGAATCAAATTAACATGCTCTTGACATTAATTTTTTAGCTGCAGTAGATGAATAGGGTGAGCAGGCGACTCCAAGCATGAAAGAGGTATTTCTGAACTCCCCATGGTATGCAGACCTAATATTTGTTTTTCATAACTTACAAGCTCCCCCTGGTCTAACCAAAACTACAGCTAGGTTTTTGAAATTGAAAGCATTAAAATTTTTCATTCTAAAAGGCAATTTATATTGAAAAGATCCTGGAGGTATTTTGTTAAATTGTCTATTGAAGGATGAAGCTGACAAAGTATTGCAGGATTTTCATGCAGGAGACTATGGTGGTCATCTGATCTAGAAGACCACAGCTAATAAAATTCTCAAAGCTGGGTTTTATTGGCTTACGTTGTTCACTGATGTGCATCAGAAAGTGACTTCGTGTCATAAGTGTCAGGTTTTCGAGGGCAAAAAGAAGCTCCTTCCTTTGCCCCTGAAACTGATCTCGGTAGAAGCTCCTTTCCAGCAATGGGGATTGGACTTTATCGGAGAAATACATCCTCCCTCTTTGAGCCAGCATAGGTGGATTCTCACTGCTACTGACTATTTCAAAAAATGGATCGAAGATGTACCAAGCAGGCAAGCTAATGATTCTGTCATTATTAAATTTCTTGAAAATAATATCTTGTCGTGTTTTGGATGTCCTAGAAAGATTATAACTGACAATGCAGCGACTTTCCGATATAAGAAGCTGATAGACTTTTGCAATCAGTACCATGTTGGTTTGGGTCATTCCACATCTTATTACCCTCAGGGAAATGGGCTGGCGGAGTCATCAAATAAGACACTGGTGAACATTATCAAGAAGACTTTGCAAGAAAACAAAAAATCATGGCATAACAAGCTGGTTTTCACACTATGGGCTGACAGACTGACCACAAAGAGGTCAAATGGTATGTCACCATATCAGCTGGTCTATGGCACTGAAGAAATTTTCCCCACTTCCTTAGGAGTTCCTGTCATGAAATTGCTGCAAGACATGCAAGC
Organism: Picea engelmannii; assembly: GCA_009831015.1. Lineage (NCBI taxonomy): Eukaryota > Viridiplantae > Streptophyta > Pinopsida > Pinales > Pinaceae > Picea > Picea engelmannii. The sequence goes on from ML834952.1 coordinate 26,806, forward strand.
TGAGCCGAATGACTCCCAAAGAAGGACAAACCAAATGATCAATTTGCAGCAATCCAGAGAAGAAGTATACAACAAGACTCAGGTAGTCCAAGAAAGCATTAAAAAGATCTTTGACAAAAGAACCAAAGAAGATGATTTCGAGCTAGGTGACTTGGTGCTGCGATGGGATTCCCGAAATGAAGACAAGGGAAAGCATGGCAAATTCGACAGTCTATGGAAGGGACCATACATGATTCAAGCATTCAGAGGAAATAACGCCTTCTTTCTCAACAACAGTGATGGGACAGATCTATCAGGAGGACCTGTAAATGGCATAATGTTGAAGCATTATTCACTGCCTCAGTAGGGACATGAAGTCACATTTTTCCATTGTACAAACCACTTTCATTTTTCTTGCAATTTTCTGAGTGAATAACTTTGATCAATGGTTGAATCTCGGAGAGAACGCCCTAAGCCACTGAACATTGTCTTCCAATTTTCAAAATAAAACCAATCAAGCAACAGAGACAACTATTGAGAAAAAATTTCAGAACATCAGGAATCAGGATTCTTGATACTTCACAAGGAGAGTACAATCCCCAAGTGGAGTCGTTGTTATAACCCTATAATTTATAGGATCAACTGGTGACTGAAAATGTTATCTCTTTAGTGTTTTTGTTTGACAAATGATTTTTCATTCTGCAAATAATTTGAAAAAAGAAACAGAAAAAGAAAAGAAAAAAAAAAGGGCATAAAAGAAATTCAATAGAGCCCCATGCAATAACAATGACTTGGTCCATACCTTTCAAGCATGGCCAAGTTATTTTAAATTGATGTTGATAGGAGTAGTGAATAAGCTTGGCTAAACTGTTTAATCTTAGCCAAGTGATCTACGTTAGTTAGTGAATAAATCTGACCAGACTGCCTAATCTTGGTTAGATAGCCCCAGGATAGAGTAATTTCTTAGTCCAACAGTTTAATCTGGGCTAATTGTCATAGGTAATTAGGCTAGAATATAGGGTAGTTTGTTTTATTTCAATTAAACCAACTCGATGATCAATGTTGAACCATGTCTTTGAGGTTTAAAAGGTTTGATGTCTAACCCCTTGGTGATAGAAATATGGAAAAGCTCGGGAAAAACCCACAATATGCACTTATCCTAAGTTTTTCTGGGTGCATATGCCTTCGCGCTCACAATTATGCATAACTCATGTATGAACGGCTCAGATGTTCGCGCCCAAATCTACAGTGGACAAGTCTTTCCGGACCCCCCCGACTGTTCTACCTTTAACAATGGAGGAGGGGTCCAGAATTAGAGATAATATATGTGCACATCTGGATGGCTCAGGCTTCAGCGCCTAAATCTACGGTTTATATTGGATTCTGGACCCCCCCGTCCGTTCTTCTTTTAATGGAGGGGGGGGGGGGGG
>ML834952.1:28264-45785 GCA_009831015.1 Picea engelmannii
GGGGGGGGGGGGGGTCCGAAATGTGTTTTAAAGATCGCGCACAGATCTGCGGTTGAGAAGGAAGTGCGAAAATCAATGGCTCATGGTGTTTTTCGGACCCCCTCGGCCAATCTACCTTTAACGGTGGGGGGGCGGTCTGGAATGGAATTTTTCCCTGGAGGGCCCTCTATCTATACATGGCATGAATCCATTGGTTCTGAATCCCACCGCCTATTACTGTCTGACATACCTTGTCACCTCAGGACGTCATTATCCACCTTTTTCTTAAGAGTCACATCCCATAACTCTGTTAGTCTTTCTCCCTCGTTCACCCATGGAAAGTCCCTTCGCCATGGTCTTTTCCCCCAATCAATACCCGCCATGTCACTCAGTCGTATACTTCAGTCATTGTCACCTGCCATTTCACATTTTAAATGACCCGTTGGCCATTTATTACTAGCTAACTTATCCGTTAACCTGCTAACCTGTCTCACGTGCCCAACGGGTATCCATTTTCTCAAAACTACCCTCACTCATCATTCCCTCACCATTTACCCAGTCGTCGCACCAGAGAATTTTCCCCATTTTCTTCTCTGTTATAGTCAGTCGCCCACATCTACAGTCGGCCCCACTAACCTTTTGTTTTATTTACAGGTGTTGTTACAGTGATGGCGCCAAAATCAAAGAGAATAGAAGGTGAGGAGAATCCTTTTCTCCTGTCTCCTATCAACCTCAACAGGATTCCTCTGGCCGACAAAGACCATTTAATCGTAGACACCAGATACGATTTTGACTTCGTGGACTTACAGTCATGGCTCAAAGAATTTTTCCTTGACCAGAGCGACGAAATTGGGCTTTGGGAGTCCAACCTACCCCTGTATCTCTTCCCCCAGATTCACCAATTCCCATAATTCGCCCTCAAGTGCCAAGTCCATTATATCCCCGAACAAAGAGCCATTGTGTCCTCGTATAGGGAAATTCTTTTCCTCATCACACCAGAAACCATTGACCAGATGATGCAGATATCTAGAGCTGAATCCGCCTCACCCTTCAGCCTCAAAATCATCACAGAACTCTACCAGAAGTTGTCATTCCCCCAAAGAGCTCAGACTTTTGAGATTTTTCTCCTGCAGTCCGCTCAGATCCCTACTACTAACCCCCCTTATCCTTCATCTTTGTTCTCAATGAAAGGAAACCAGGTCATCAGGTCACTTTGTGCCTTGCTTGGATATTTTTCAGATCAATGGGTGGATGAACCCATTTTGGGATTTCTGTCCATTTTCTCCACCGATGAGAAACCCACTACACAGTTTGACTTTAGCACATTTTTGGTGGACAACATTCACGAACAATTCATAAATTTCACCACAGAAGGCATGTTCCGATATTCTTCAATACTGGCATACCTGTTTGTTTTCTTCCAAGTAGACAAATTTTCTTTTTCTATGCAGAAGATGGTCAAAGATGGTAGACCACATGCAGTAACAACACGGACTTCTCTGCTCAGACATAACTCCACAGAATTCAGTTTCAAGTAGTTCATCGAGCAGTTCTACCGCCCAGTGGTGAGTATGCTCAACGACAGACCCAAACCCAGAATTAATGAGGAAATTCAGAGGATTCTACATCTCTCAAACCTTACAAAGACTAGTGATTGGTACCTATACCAAAATCATATTGAGATCAGACTCTATGGGTGCGAGTTGGCCCCATATAAATTGCCCAGGTACTTACCTGTTAGAATTTTTTCCCTGGAATACATAAGGCAGATGATAAACTCAGATGACATACATTTTGTGTCTTTGAAGAAGAAGGAGTAGCTCAGAATCAAAGGGCAGATTGGGTCTTTCATCTGCAACAGTCAAGGCGTCGGCGAGGAAGAAGACAGGCTGCTAAAAGAAATGAAGTTTTTTGTTAGTTTCACGTGGCACTATGATCCGTGCGGGATAATTTCCGAGATGAGGATAAAAAATAAGAATATCCCATATGTTCACATATCTAGGCCTGAGGTAGAGAAGTTTGCAAACCAGACAGAATGGGAATCGAACACTCTGGTTGAAACAGAACAACAAGACCCTTTGGTCACTATTTCACAAACGACTACACCACAGGTTCCAAAGGAGAAAAGGCCTAGGAAGGTCACTTCACCTTCTGTCACTGAAGTATCATCTGAAGAGTTCCAATTGCACACAAAAAGATCAAAAACCACTCAGGCACCTGACACGGCTGGTGAAAAGGCAATTCCATCCACTACAATCATGGAGGTGGATCGGTTACTCCTTAGTACAATCAACAAGTAGATCATAACCTCAGTATTGCCAAAGAAGCCTACAGATACTCCACCAGTCAACCATCCAGGCAAAGCAAGATCGAAGCTGAGTATCTTTGAGAAATAAGATTTAATCAAGAAAAAGAATAAGACGCTGACCAGCAGCACATATGCTCAGTTCTGGAAGCAAACATCGACTGCACAACATAGACTGTTATCGACATTCGACATAGAGAAGGGTAGAATGCACATGGAATTTCTCCAAGCACAGGTGCCAGACCCAAAGCTAATCACTAATTATAAAAGGGAAACTTTCGAATTCCAGACTAAAGATGTGCATCCAGCTGATCAAATGGATCTGCACAGCCAGACTGGAGAAATGGTGTTCTCCACATTGGCCAATGCTTCCACCGCTACATCCAAGCTACAGGTATCTCTAAACAATGTCCAGACTCAGCTGAAGTTGGAAAAAATATCATCCTTTGCCAAGGATAACACGATTAAGATGTTGGAAGAGCTGGTCCTCAAGATTGAATATGATCCCTCGAATGTGAAAGCAGTCGAGGAGATGATCAAGAAGAAAAATTCCGACATAACATCTCTGAGGAAACAATTGAAGCTTCCACCAACAATAGACTCGCAGGCAAAGGAAAGAGAAAAAGATGAGATGCTTAAGCTGATCATGGAACAAAATGCACAATTGAAGGAAATGGAAGCTGAACTGGAGAAACTAGTGAAAGAGAAAGAGGAGTCAAAACCCGTGGAAGTCATTCCATTGAGTGCAGTTCCACTCTCAGGAGTGATCACAGCGTCCCTAGCAGAAATTCCATTGGCAACTCCATTGACGTCTCTGGAAAAGACTGTTGAGCTGGCTAAATCCATGGAGGAGATGAATCTACAAGAAAGATAGATTAGCAGGCTAAAAAAGGTGATTGAGAACCTCCAAGAACTCAAATCGTCTTACCAAACCAACTACTCCAAGGAAAAACAAGTGTCAGACCAGCTCAAACAAGAGTTACAACAACTTCAAAAGAAAATAGTGGCAGGAAAAACTCTGGCTGAAGTCAAAGAAAGTGTCTGGACAGACATCACCAAGTCCATAAATGAAATATGGCCAATGATACAAATTATGTTTGAGAAAAATGAATTGGTACAAAGAAGCAAACAAGCCATCGAGAAGATAAGAGCAGAACTAGGAGAGATGCCCATGGAGGCTACTGAAATCATCAAATTCCTGAATTCTAAAACCAGAGAGGAACTGGAAGGTTTGAGAATTGAAGATAGAACAGAGACCATCCTTGAGGTCAAGAGAGTCCTGACCAAGAGAGGACTGATGCTACAGCTATAAGAAAAGGTTCAGGCTATGGACCTCGGAGTGCAAAGGTTTTTCAGCAAGATCGAGGCTCTACAGAAGAAGGGCCTTCCTGGTGTGAGAGTGATAAATGACAAATTGATGACGCTCCCCCATTACAAAAAGAGACCAGCCGATGTGTCTAAGGATAGTTCAAAATTATCAAGAATACAAGGGAGTATCACTGGAAAGGCATTGCTAGATGCTCTACAGTTGGACATCAACATACAACATGAGATCTGGTACATCTTCATCATCAAGCCAACTTTTGCTAAGTACACAGAGATGGATGAAGTTTACCGAAGGTTACTCAAAGTCGTCATTCCCAGTCATCTTCGATGGGAAGAGATTTGCAATCTGATCGAGTAGTCAATGAGTTGTCCAAGCCCAGTCAACTATCCAGTCAGACGAGGTCGTGCAGAGGCCTCACCAACGGTTCACCCAGAAAACAGCATGAAATTACGACACATCATCAAACAATTTCCTAGATTTTTGTAGTTTGTTAAGTTAGTTAGCTAAAAATAGATTTACCACGTCCTGATCTTTAATGACTGGATCGTTTGTAATGTTGATTATAAATACTTCACACTTTGAAGTATTGAGGGTTGATCCTTACACCCAGCAAGCTACAAGAATGTAATATTTTTATCAAGAGATCTTCGATTAATACAAAGAGGCGTTTTCACAGGATTATCGCGTCTTATTCATTGGTGATGTTCTCTTTTCTATGTTGAATGTGTTCTTCCTCAGTTGTCATATTGTTTTCTAATCTAAATATTTAAAAGTAACACATTTTGCAGGATTTATCTTCGTATACCCTGTTTCAGACTTTGAAAGATCTTAATGTTTATCTTCTGATGTTACAGTAAAGAAATTCTTAATTGCTTCTTTACTTTAATTGATATTCTCATCTTTTTTGCTTCTCATCATTTTACTGCTAAAAGAATCCAACGAATGCATTATCTTGCCCTGTGAGAAGAATCTTTGTTTACTGGTTAGATTTTTATCTCCATAACAAAGACCCCATAGCCCATTGGATGCGTAAAGCCCTTTCAGCCAACTCAACAAAAACAACAAACCTTTCAATCTTGTTTATTTAATTAGCCTAATATCTTAAATTCACAATGCATCTAAATCATACAGAGAGATCCCTCTCTTAAGCTGGTGGGGCTAGATTCTAGTTTCGAATTGGTTGGATAAAGTTACCTCTTGTAGATTTCTTCTTTCCTAACAACCTCTAGGAATTTACAGAGCATTAACATAGTGGCGACCATACTAGGTAAGAATTTTTCAACCACACATTTTCTTTTCCTTAAAAGAAAGCTTTGTTTCTAAACAAATCATAAATCTGAAAAAGCAATAATGTTTAGAGGTTGTTAAAGCTTGTAAATATTAATTTTCGGACTCATAAAACTAAAAAATACATATATAAGAACCAAAAAGAAGTCTGGCTCCCAAAAGAGCTTATACTCGATCTCACCCAGACCCAGAACCTGTAATAGCAACTGATAATCCAGAACAGTTGTTCAGGAAAAAGGCCATTGTAGAAGGTTCAGGAAGCTGTAGTCCCCTTCAGAAGTCCCCTTCTCTTCCATAGGAACTCGTTACCATTCAAGATCTTAACTTTGACACCATTTTTGAACAAAGCCTGTTTAGAACAAAATCTGACAGCTTTGTGACTGAAATCGTTTTAGATCCAAAAACCTTGCAACCCCGGACCCCTGAAATACTATCTCCCACTACGACCCCTCAAACTACTCGCTCCATGCCAGCAAGCCCCTCCTCCTCTTCGTCTTCCATCACTACAACACCTATCATCCAGGTTGTCGTCCCGCCCCCTCCACCTATCATGGAAGCCATATACTCTCCCTTGGTGTTGGCCGCACCTCTTCATGCTATGCCCCAGGATTATCAAATGATACTTCCATAGTTCGATGGAACAGGGCCCTTGAGCGCACAACAATACGTTGATAAAATGAATGACTATTTTGATCTGCAGGAAGTAGATGAGGCTAACGTTCAAATGAGATTGTTTGCGCAGATTTTGACTAGCGACGTTAAGAAATGGTACAAGGGTTTACGTGCTACCTCAGTTCTTGACCTTACAACGTTTCAAAGAAGCTTTCTAGACAGATGGGAGGTAAAGAAAAATCCTCTCCAAATCTTGTCAGAATACGAAAACATTAGGAGAAATCAAGGTGAGACAATTCAAGATTACTGCATTCACTTCAATAACCTGTACAACGCAATTCCAACGGATATTAAACCCCCACAAGGTTTAGCATTGATAAAATTCCCTGATGATTTCGACGTTGATATGTCATATCAATTAAGGGAAAGAAATTCCACCACCCTGGAAGACATGCAAAAAAGCGCAATAAGCGTGGAGGCTAACCTTTTGGCTAAAAGGGAACGACAGAGGATGGAGAGGAGAGTCATGATTAAAGAAGAACCTTCCACATCTTCGTCTGATGCCAAATTGGATTCCTGAGCTAGAGCAATGGAAAGGATGATGGGGAGACTCACTGTATCTGAAAGGAATCCTCCTAGAGAAAACAAACCAACTCCTCAAATTCGGAATCCTAACTTCAGAAGGAATCCTCCTCAAATCAGGTAGAGAGATCCTAGAGATCAAAGAGAACAGAGGGGTCCTGATCAGATCAGACCGCCCCTGTAGGAAAATTATGCTAATGAAGGAGAAGAAGTAATTGAAGAACTTGAGGATACTCACATAAACCTCATGGGCATTCACGATAACGAAGTTATTTTCCTCACCCAGGAAGAGCAAGAACTTTTTCTTCTCTCTCAAACAAAGGTAAGTGAAGAAGCTGAAGATACTGAACAACAAGCATTTAAAAATGCTATTTTGGAGGTACACCGACAGTACAATCTGCGAAGTAAAAAGACAGATGGAATTTCCCCAAAAAAGGTGACCGAAAAGAAGAAGATAGTCGAAACCAAGAAAGCCCCTGAGCCTTCTACCGAGAAGAACCCTGAGAAAGGTAATGCTGAAGTTCCAGCAAAAAGAAACCTCACTATTCTAAAAAGATCATCACAGACTGAGGTTTCATCAACTAACCCACCAAATACTTCTAGCTAGAAGTTTGTGGTGGACAAATTAGAATTGTTGAGCCAAAGCAGAACCCACACCTTTCAGCCTCGAGGGGGAATTAGCCAAAGTGAAAATTCCCATTCCCCTTTCTGAGTTGATGAGTAAAGACGCTTATCGTTCACAGGTGATTAAAGCGCTGAGAATTGAACTTGATATAGGCACAAAGGCCTTAACCGTTGGATCAGCGAATCATTCAGATATTGTAAATCTTACAGATGATCAACCCGAACTCATGTTCGGCCCTGAAGTTGATGGTCAAGCTGACAATGGCGTTGTTGCTCCTTTTTACATCAGCCTTAATATACACGACCTAATTCTGCATAATTCTATGTTAGATTAGGGTGCTTCCCATAACCTGATGCCCAAAGCAGTGATGGAAAAGTTGGGACTCGAGGTCACCAGACCTTACAAGGACTTACACTCTTTTGACTCCAGCAAAATCAGATGTATCGGTTTGATCAAGGATTTGTGTATCACCGTGGTTCAGATTCCCGCAAAAAGCATGGTCATGGATGTTGTGTTCGTAGACATTCCCCCTGAAATATGGTATGTTGTTGTCCCGGTATTTGGGGGCCAAGTTGAAAGGTACTTTACAGTTGGATATTCCGTATGCAACTGTCCCAGTTTTTGGGCAATAGAGAAGACTATACAAAGAAACACTGATGAAATACATGGTTAGAAGCCAAGAAAATCCACATAACTATCCTATGTACTCTGCACATTCTGACCTAGATTCCTTTATCCTATATAATGACGGTGATACAAGAGAACAAATCACTCAGCTGGAAGAAGATACTTCTGGTCTGAATGAAGGCCAAGAAATCACCGAGGCAGAAAAAAAGAAAAATGTGATAACTGAAGAATTGTCAGTGGATTTCTGGAGCATGGACTTTGATGGAGTCGTAAGAAAAGAAGGAGTTGGAGCAGGAGTTTGGTTAAACAATCACAGATCCAGGTATTCTGAAAACCATTCTTGCAAATTAAATTTTCAATGCACTAACAATATTGCCGAGTATGAAGCTTTGATGCTCGGTCTGAAACTTCTAAAGAAAGTTGGTGCCAAACAAATTATGGTAAGAGGGGATTCCGAGTTAATTATAAAGCAAATCAAAGGTGAGTATGCAACAAAACATCCCCGTCTCGGAGCTTATAGGAATGTTGTTTTGGATGCCCTTAAATGTTTCACTGAAGTTGATTTACAGGTTATGCCCAGGGGATAGAATATTTTAGCAGATGGGTTACCTACGTCCGCAGCTACGTGCAATATACCTTTTCGTTCTACTCATCCATACACGGTGGAAGTGAAATGCAGACTAGCTGTCCCCGACAACATCAAATACTGGCAGGTATTTGGGAACGATGACCAAATCGAAGATTTTCTGGAATGTAAAAATGATTCTGAATGTACAAACATAGACTTAGAAAATGAGGATGAAAATTTAAATACATCTGATTTTGAAAATGATAGTGTAAATAAGATAGATTCAGGAGAGTTAGGTGAAGACGAGACATAATCTGATGTTTTACATTTAAAGAGTAATGTTTTACCTAGGGGTTTAGTTCCTTTAGAAGACCTTTTTGACTTTAATGATGTAGCTAAAAAACCAAAAATTGAAGCTAGTGGTAAAGAGGTTGAAGACGTTAACATATGAAAAGAAGAGAAGCCTAGGATAGTAAAACTTTCTAAATCCTTACCCCCTGATCAGAAACTCAAATACATTGAACTTTTCAGGGAATACTCAAATGTATTTTCCTGGGGCTACGAGGACTTGAAATCTTATTACACAAGCATCATACAACATAGAATCCCAATAAAAGAAGATCAAAAACCTTTCAGGCAGAAACTTAGGAGAATCAATCCCAAGTTACTTCCCGTGATAGAAAAAAAATCAAGAAGATGTACGATGCTAAAATCATAGTTCCGTTACGATTTTCCAAATGAGTTTCAAATCTGGTCCCAACCCGAAAGAAATCTAGGGAAATGATGCTTTGCATTGATTTCTGAAACCTAAACAAAGTTTCTTTAAAGGAAAACTACCCATTGCCAAAAATGGACCACATATTACAAAGGGTAGTTGGATCCAGCCGAATCTCCTTACTGGATGGGTTCTCAAGCTATAACTGGGTCCTTGTTCACCCATATGACCAAGAGAAAACAACTTTCACAACACCTTGGGGCACCTTCATGTACGTGAAAATACCTTTCGGGTTGATGAACGCTGGGGACACTTTCCAAAGAGCGATGGATATCGCTTTTGTGGAAGAACTTGGAAAATTTATTGTCGTTTATCTGGACGACGTAACTATGTTTTCCCAATTCGATGATGAGCACTTAAGACATCTCAGACGAGTATTTGAGAAATGCAGGAAATTCGGGATTTCTTTGAATCCTAAGAAGAGTCTTTTCGGTTTTGAGGAAGGTAAACTGCTATGGCACATAATCTCTAAGGATGGAATTAAGATAGACCCCAGCAGAATCGAGGCCATTCAGAAATTAGAACACCCAAGAAATATCAAAGAACTACAGTCTTTCATTGGAAAAATAAACTTTCTGAGAAGATTCATATTCAACCTGGCTGAGCTGCTCAGGAATATCACAAACATGTTAAAAAAGTACACAAAAATAAAATGGGACATTGAATCTAAGCAGTCTTTTGAACAAGTCAAACATGCACTCACACAGGCTCCGGTCTTGATCAGTCCTGATTTCACCAAGGATTTTTATCTTTTTTCTTTCGCTTCTGAACATACCATTGCAGCAGTATTACTACAGAAAAACAGCGAAGGGTATGAACAACCCATAGCCTTTTTTAGTAAATCTTTAAGAGATGTTGTTTTGAATTATAAAATAATGGAGAAACAATCTTTTGCCTTGGTGAAAGCCATAAAAAAATTTAGAGTATATATTCTCCATTCCCACATGAATGCATATGTTCTGAATGCGGTACTAAAAGACATTTGAACCCAGGACAATCCGAACAGCCGAAGAGGAAAATGGATTGCTATCATTCTAGAGTATGACATAGAGATTAAGCCTACTAAACTGATTAAAGGTCAAGGTCTAGCAAAGTTAATGGTTGAATAAAATTTCCATGCTCTTGACATTAATTTCTTAGTTGCAGTAGATGAACAGGGTGAGCAGGCAACTCCAAGCGTGAAAGAGGTATTTCTGAACTCCCCATGGTATGCAGACCTAATATTTGTTTTGCATAACTTACAAGCTCCCCCTGGTCTAACCAAAACTAAAGCTAGGTTTTTGAAATTGAAAGCATTAAAATTTTGCATTCTAGAAGGCAATTTATATTGGAAAGATCCTGGAGGTATGTTGTTAAATTGTCTATTGAAGGATGAAGTTGACAAAGTATTGCAGGATTTTCATGTAGGAGACTGTGGTGGTCATCTGAGCTGGAAGACCACAGCTAATAAAATTCTCATAGATGGGTTTTATTGGCCTACGTTGTTCATTGATGTGCATCAAAAAGTGACTTCGTGTCATAAGTGTCAGGTTTTCGAGGGCAAAAAGAAGCTCCTTCCTTTGCCCCTAAAACCGATCTCGGTAGAAGCTCCTTTCCAGCAATGGGGATTAAAATTTATCGGAGAAATACATCCTCCCTCTTCAGGCCAGCATGGGTGGATTCTCACTGCTACCGACTATTTCACAAAATGGATCGAAGCTGTACCAAGCAGGCAAGCTAATGATTCTGTCATTATTAAATTTCTTGAAAATAATATCTTGTCTCGTTTTGGATGTCCTAGAAAGATTATAACTGACAATGCAGCAGATTTCCGATCTAAGTAGCTGATAGACTTTTTCAATCAGTACCATATTGGTTTGGGTCATTCCACATCTTATTACCCTCGAGGAAATGGGCTAGAAAAGTCATCAAATAAGACCGTGGTGAACATTATCAAGAAGACTTTGCAAGAAAATAAAAAATCATGGCATAAAAAGCTGGTTTTCGCACTATGGGCTGACAGACTGACCACCAAGAGGTCAATTGTTATGTCACCATATCAGCTGGTCTATTGCACTGAAGCAGTTTTCCCCACTTCCTTAGGATTTCCTGTCATGAAATTGTTGCAAGACATGCAAGCCGAGCTGAACGAATCCCAAAGAAGGATAAACCAGATGATCCATTTACAGCAATATAGAGAAGAAGTATACAACAAGACTCAGGTAGTCCAATAAAGCATTAAAAAGATCTTTGACAAAAGAACCAAAGAAGATGATTTCCAGCTAGGTGATTTGGTGCTGAGATGGGATTCCCGAAATGAAGACAAGGGAAAGCATGGAAAATTCAACAGTCTATGGAAGGGACCATACATGATTCAAGCATTCAGAGAAAATAACGCCTTCTTGCTCAACAAAAGTGATGGGACAGATCTGCCAGGAGGACCTGTAAATGGCATAATGCTGAAGCATTATTCACCACCTCAGTAGGGACATGAAGTCACATTTTTCCATTGTACAAACCAATTTCATTTTGCTTGCAATTTTTTGAGTGAATAACTTTGATCAGATGGTTGAAGCCCGGAGAGAAGGCCCTAAGCCACTTAACATTGTCTTCCAATTTTCAAAATAAAACCAATCAAGCAACAGAGACAACTATTGAGAAAAAATTTCAGAACATCAGGAATCAAGATTCTTGATACTTCACAAGGAGAGTACCATCCCCACGTGGAGCCGCTGTTATAACCCTATAATTTATAGGATCAAATGGTGACTGAAATTTTTATCTCTTTAGTGTTTTTGTTTGACAAATGATTTTTCATTCTGCAAATAATTTTAAAAAAGAAACAGAAAAAGAAAAGAAAAAAAAGAGGGCATAAAAGAAATTCAATAGAGCCCCATGCAATAACAATGACTTGGTCCATACCTTTCAAGCATGGCCAAGTTCTTTTAAATTGATGTTGATAGGAGTAGTGAATAAGCTTGGCTAAATTGTTTAATCTTAGCCAAGTGATCTAGGTTAGTTAGTGAATAAATCTGACCAGACTGCCTAATCTTGGTCAGATAGCCCGAGGATAGAGTAATTTCTTAGTCCAACAGTTTAATCTGAGCTAATTGGCATAGGTAATTAGGTTAGAACATAGGGTAGTTTGCTTTATTTCAATAAAACCAGCTCGATGATCAATGTTCAACCATGTCTTTTAGGTTTAAAAGGTTTGATGTCTAACCCCTTGGTGATAGAAATATGGAAAAGCTCGGGAAAAACCCACAATATGCACTTATCCTAAGTTTTTCTCAGTTCATATGCCTTCGTGCTCACAATTATGCACAGCTCATGTATGAACGGCTCATATGTTCGCGCCCAGATCTACAGTGGACAAGTCTTTCCAGACCCCCCCGACCATTCTACTTTTAACAGTGGGGGGGGGGGGGTCCGAAATCGGAGATAATATATGTGCACATCTGGACAGCTCAGGTTTCAGCACCTAGATCTATGGTTTATATTGGATTATGAACCCCCCCATCCGTTCTGCTTTTAACGGAGGGGGGGGGGGGGTCCAGAATGTGTTTTAAAGATCGCGCACGTATCTGCGGTTGAGAAGGAAGCGTGCAAATCAACGGCTCATGGTGTTTTTCGGACCCCCTCGGTCAATCTGCCTTTAACGGTGGGGGGGGGTCCGGAATGGAATTTTTCCCTGGAGGACCCCCTATCTATACGTGGCATGAATCCATTGGTTCCTAATCCCACCGCCTATTACTGTCTAACATACCTCGTCACCTCAGGACGTCATTATCCACCTTTTCTTAAGAGTCACATCCCATAACTCTATTAGTCTTTCTCCCTCATTCACCCATGGCAAGTCCCTTTGCCACGGTCTTTTCCCCCAATCAATACCTGCCACGTCACTCAACCATATACTTCAGTCATTGTCACCTGCCATCTCACGTTTTAAATGACCCGTTGGCCATTTATTACTGGCTAACTTATCTGTTAACCTGCTGACCTATCTCACGTGCCCAACGGGTATCTATTTGCTCAAAACTACCCTCACCCTTCATTCCCTCACCATTTACCCAGTCATCGCACCAGAGAATTTTCCCCATTTTCTTCTCCGTTACAATCAGTCGCCCACATCTACAGTCGTCCCCACTAACCTTTTGTTTTATTTGCAGGTGTTGTTACAGTGATGGCGCCAAAATCAAAGAGAACAGAAGGTGAGGAGAATCCTTTTCTCCCGCCTCCTGTCGACCTCGACAGGATTCCTCTGGCCGACAAAGACCATTTAATTGTAGACACTAGATGCGATTTCGACTTTGCGGACTTACAATCATGGCTCAAAGAAGTTTTCCTTGACCAAAGCGACGAAATTGGGCTATGGGAGTCCAACCTACCCTTGTATCTCTTCCCCCAGATTCACCAATTCCTAGAATTCACCCTCAAGTGCCAAGCCCATTATATCCTTAAACAAAGAGATATTGTGTCCTCGTTTGAGGAAATTCTTTTCCTCATCACACCAGAAACCATTGACCAGATGATGTAGATATCTAGAGCCGAATCCGCCTCACCCTTCAGCCTCGAAATCATCATAGAACTCTACCATAAGTTGTCATTCCCCCAAAGAGCTCATATTTTTGAGCTTTTTCTCCCACAGTCCGCTCATCTCCCCACTACAAACCCCCCTTATCCTTCCTCTTTGTTCTCAATAAAAGGAAACTAGGTCATCAGGTCACTTTGTGCCTTGCTTGGATATTTTTCAGATCAATGGGTGGATGAACCCATTTTGGGATTTCTGTCCATTTTCTCCACCGATGAGAAACCCACTACACAGTTCAACTTCAGCACGTTCCTAGCGGACAACATTCAGAAACAATTCATAAATTTCACCATAGAAGGCATGTTCCGGTATTCTTCAATACTAGCATACCTATTCGTTTTCTTCCAAGCGGACAAATTTTCTTTTTCTATGCAGAAGATGGACGAAGATGGTAGACCACAGGTAGTAACAACATGGACTTCTCTGCTCAGACATAACTCCACAGAATTCAGTTTCAAGCAGTTCATCGAGAAGTTCTACCACCCAGTGGTGAGTATGCTCAGCAAAAAACCCGAACCCAGAATTAATGAGGAAATTCAGAGGATTCTACATCTCTCGGACCTTACAAATACTGGTGATTGGTACCTATACCAAAATCATACTGAGATCAGAGTTTATGGGTGCGAGTTGGCCCCATATAAATTGCCCAGGTACTTACCTGTTAGAATTTTTTCCCTGGAATACATAAGGCAGATGATAAACTCAGACGACATACATTTTGTGCCTTTGAAGAAGAAGCAGCAGCTCAGAATCAAAGGGCAGATTGGGTCTTTCATCTGCAACAGTCGAGGTGTCGGGGAGGAAGCAGACAGATTGCTAAAAGAAATGAAGTTTTTTGTTAGTTTCACGTGGCACTATGATCCGTGCAGGATAATTTCCGAGATGAGGATAAAAAATAAGAATATCCCGTATGTTCACATATCTAGGCCTAAGGTAGAGAATTTTGCAAACTAGACAGAGTGGGAACCAAACACTCTGGTTGAAACAGAACAGCAAGACCCTTTGGTCACTGTTTCACAGACGACTACACCACAGGTTCCAAAGGAGAAAAGGCCCAGGAAGGACACTTCGCCCTCTGTCACTGAAGTATCATCTGAAGAGTTCCAATTCCACACAAAAAGATCGAAAACCACTCAGGCACCTGACATGGCTGGCGAAAAGGCAATTCCATCCACTACAATTATGGAGGTGGATCGATCACTCCTTAGTACAAGAAACAAGAAGATCATAACCTCAGTATTTCCAAAGAAGACTACAGATACTCCACCAGTCAACCAACCAGGAAAAGAAGGACCAAAGCTGAGTATCTTTGAGAAATACGATTTGATCAAGAAAAAGAATAAGATGCTGACCAACAGCACATATGCTCAGTTTTGGAAGCAAACATCGACTGCATAGCACAGACTTCTATCGGCATTCAACACAGAGAAGGGTAGAATACACATGGCATTTCTCTAAGCACAGGTGCCAGACCCAAAGGTAATCACTAATTATAAAAGGGAAACTTTAGAATTCCAGACTAAAGATGTGCATCCAGCTGATCAAATGGATCTGCACAGCTAGACTGGAGAAATGGTGTTCTCCACATTGGCCAATGCTTCCACCGCTACATCCAAGCTACAGATATCTCTGAACAATGTCCAGACTCAGCTGAAGTTGGAAAAAATATCATCCTTTGCCAAGGATAACAGGATTAAGATGTTGGAAGAGCTGGTCCTCAAGATCGGATATGATCCCTCGAATGTGAAAGCAGTCGAGGAGATGATCAAGAAGAAAAATGTCCACATAGCGTCTCTGAGGGAAAAATTGAAGCTGCCACCAACAGTAGACTCGCAGGCAAAGGAAATAGCAGAGACAGAAGGAGAAAAAGATGAGATGCTTAAGTTGATCATGGAGTAGAATGCATAATTGAAGGAAATGGAAGTTGAACTGGAGAAACTAGTGAAAGAGAAAGAGCAGTCAAAACCCATGGAAGTCATTCCATTGAGTGCAGTTCCACTCTCAGGAGTGATCATAGCGTCCCTAGTAGAAATTCCATCGGCAACTCCATTGACGTCTCTCGAAAAGACTGTTGAACTGGCTAAATCCATGGAGGAGATGAATCTGCAAGAAACAGAGATTAGCAAGCTAAAAAAGGAGATTGAGAATCTCCAAGAACTCAAATTGTCTTACCAAACCAGCTACTCCAAGGACAAACAAGTGTCAGACCAACTCAAACAAGAGTTACAATAGCTTCGGAAGCAAACTGTGGCAGGCAAAAATCTGGTCGAAGTCAAAGAAAGTGTCTGGATAGACATCACCAAGTCCATAAATGAAATATGGCCAATGATACAAATTATGTTTGAGCAAAATGAATTGGTACAAAGAAGCAAACAAGCCATTGAGAAGATAAGAGCAGAACTGGGAGAGATGCCCACAGAGGTTACTGAAATCATCAAATTCCTGAATTCTAAAACTAGAGAGGAGCTGGAAGATTTGAGAATTGAAGATAGAACAGAGACCATCCTTGAGGTCAAGAGAGTCTTGACCAAGAGAGGATTGATGCTACAGCTAGAAGAAAAGGTTCAGGCTATGGACCTTGGAGTGCAAAGGTTTTTCAGCAAGATCGAGGCTCTACAGAAGACGGGTCTTCCTGGTGTGAGAGTGATAAATGACAAATTGATTATGCTCCCCGATTACAAAAAGAGACTAGCCGTTGTGGCTAAGGATAGTTCAAAATTCTCAAGAATACAAGGGAGTATCACTGGCAAGGCATTCCTAGATGCTCTACAGTTGGACATCAGCATACAACATGAGATCCAGTACATCTTCATCATCAAGCCAACATTTGCTAAGTATACAGAGATGGATGAAGTTTACCGAAGGTTACTCAAAGTCATCATTCCCAGTCATCTTCGATGGGAAGAGGTTTGCAATCTGATCGAGTAGTCGATGAGCTTTCCAAGCCCAGTCAGCTATCCAGTTAGATGAGGTCATGCAGAGGCCTCACCAACGGTTCACCAAGAAAACAACATGAAATTACAACACATCATCAAACAGTTTCCTAGATTTTTGTAGTTTGTTAAGTTAGTTAGCTAAAAATAGATTTACCACATCCTGATCTTTAATGACATGATCGTTTGTAATGTTGATTATAAATACTTCACACTTTGAAGTATTGAGGGTTGATCCTTATGCCCAGCAAGCTACAAGACTGTAACATTTTTATCAAGAGATCTTCCATTAATACAAAGAGGCATTTTCACAGGATTATCGTGTGTTATTCATTGGTGATGTTCTCTTTTCTATGTCGAATGTGTTCTTCCTCAGTTGTCATATTGTTTTCTAATCTAAATCTTTAAAAGTAACGCATGTTGCAAGATTTATCTTCGTATACCCTGTTTCAGACTTTGAAAGATCTTAATGTTTATCTTCTGATGTTACAATAAAGAAATTCTTAACTGCTTCTTTACTTTAATTGATATTCTCATCTTTTTTGCTTCTCATCATTTTACTGCTAAAAGAATCCAATGAATGCATTATCCTGCCCTGTGAGAAGAATCTTTGTTTTCTGGTTAGATTTTTATCTCCATAACACAGACCCCATAGCACATTGGATGCGTAAATCCCTTTCAACCAACTCAACAAAAAAAACAAACCTTTCAATCTTGTTTATTTAACTAGCCTAATATCTTAAATTCACAACGCATCTAAATCATACAGAGAGATCCCTCTCTAGAGTTGGTAGGGATAGATTCCAGTTTCGAAGTGGTTGGATAAAGTTACCTCTTGTAGATTTCTTCTTTCCTAACAACCTCTAGGAATTTACAGAGCGTTAACAACATCATCATTTTTTATGAGAATTAAAGTTGCCTTTACGCTTCTTATGTCATAATTTATTTTTCTCCCCAAACTCTTTCTTGCACTTCTATCAATTTTGACAACATAATAGTAGGTGGATCGCAACAAAGAGATTATTAGAAGATTCATTTATGTTTGGATGTTTATGTGTAGGTCAATGTGTTGTCTTAGAACCAAGTGTCATTTAGATTCCCAAATAGCCAGTGTTGTACGTTGGATATGAAATGCATCGGTTTCATGCTTTGTTCCTTATTTTTTCTAGCTGATTTTAGGTTTCATGCTTTGTCCCTTATTTTTTTTGAACATGTTGTATAATTTTCATTACAAATATCTAAATATATACCAAATTATTTGAATAGATTTGTATATTGTACTTATAATGTTTCAATGGATTTGTTGTAATAGGTAATTACAATGTCAACTC
>ML834952.1:59338-70594 GCA_009831015.1 Picea engelmannii
ATCTTTTTCTTAAATTTGGATTTGAGTCCTAGTTGATGCCATAATTTATATTTATGTGTTGTGTGGTGATTAATTGTAGCAATGGGAAGAACTTCTTATCATTCAATTGAGTTCAGTAATGAGGTGTGTATTGTCTTTGTCCAGACTATGAATAGGATATTTAAAACAATCAAGTATCAAGGTTCATATTCCATTCCAGATGCCCTGTGAGTGGAAGGAATGTCCTTTTTAATACTAGAACCCCTTGTCCATCTGATGAATGTGTTCTTTTTTAAACCAATTCTCTCCAAGGTGGTATTGTTTGCTTATTATTCACTATCTATGTCTACCTTTGGTATCATCACCTATGTTATCCACTTTTGTTGTAATTTCAGGGTAAGTATAAATACAATTATATTTTGAGGATGATTCATCTTTTCATCCATGAATTGGATATCTACAATTGCAATCTTTGAGTGTGAAAAGTATTCCACTTTGTTTTTCTGAGTGTTGGGTGTGTCATGTTCAACACTGGTGGTCCATTCTTCATTATGTTAAAACAGAAGACCTAGTTTCCTTTTGTTTGTGTATATAAGATACCCACCCTTTGTGTCAACACTTCATTTATGTCCTCTACTACCGACACTCTTGCAGTTCTCTCTCTACCTTCTTTTGGTATCCATACTAGACTCTGGACTTTGGAAACTATCCTTATTTTAGTATTACGTGTGATTTGACCATATTTCAATTATGTGGATTTATGCAGTTGATTTCATTGGTGTGTCCATATTTGGTTTTCAAGTTATGGGAACCACGATTCTTGATTTTATTTGGAAAGATCATGTTGCAAAATTTTAGCATATCATATAAAGTAGATCATTCACAATAGTTCACTACTTGACTGTAATTTTCCATATGGCAGTTGGTGCTCCAAGAACTGGGAATGATCACTATATTTTGATATTCATCCTTTCTTTGAAAAGGGTCTTTGCATTTCTCCACTACAAGTTTCATTGCCATTCAAAAGGGCATTGGTTCTCATTTATTATGTCTTTATCCTTTCCCAAATTCCATAGTCAAGAGAGATAGGCCATCTATTATTATTCCTATTATACATGTCATCGTCACTGCAGGGATGAAGTTAATGATACTAACCTTCAATAGAAGGACTATCAAGGCCTACTAACAAAACAATTTTACCATACAAATCATTTATAGAAAAACATGAAAATTTTCATGGCCTTGCACTCTAGTTTCAACGCTTCCAGTAGTTGGTGGATGGGTAGTATTTGACCTCTAAGCCTATTGACAATGTGGATGCTCCATTTTTTGGTCCTCATTTAGTGACAAATTTGTTACTGGGAGTGAACCCATTGAAGACTTCTAAATGTACTTGTGCCTATAGAATTCCAACCCTGGTGATTGCTCATGCTCCATCTTCTTTACATGTCGTTGTAGCTTCTAAATTCCAGCTTCTTGTTCCCTGGATTTTTCTCTTAGGCATTGATTTTCCACATCTAACAGGAATTCCTTCGATTTAATAATGTCCAACTACTCCGTAAGGGAGGTCTGCTGCTGTGAAATCTCCTCCACCCAATGCTCTAGATTCACTTTCCACAATTTGAGGCTCGATATCAAATCCCCTAGCATGGATTGAGACTCATCACAATGGTGCTTACATCTAGAAATGACAAGGTAAATTGGATCACCGGTATTGACCATTAGGGGGTTGACTCCAGTGCCAGCTCCCAAGTACATAATGAAAGTGTGCTTCTGTAGCTTGCTAGTCTGGGCTTATTCGTATGTGAATGGCATTATTTTTTTTTTTTTAAACCCCAACATTCATCTCTCTAGCGACGAACAGGTTCGCCGCTTGTATAGTCATTTGGTCGCAAAATATGTAACTTCGTCGCTCTAGTGACTACATGCTCGTCCTTTGTTTGACCTTTTTAGCTTCAGGGTTGGTCGATCTAGCGACTAATCTTAGTCGTTATACCGACTAACCGTGGTTTATTGACTAAGTTTGCCAAGGTTGTCTTGGTCACTTTTGCGACTAATATTAGTCGTTAGACTGACTAACCTTCGTCGCCAGACCGACTAATTATGGTCGCTAGAGCGACCAAGGTTATGTTTTCCTTAGAGATGCTAGCAAGGCTTGCGACTAAAGTTGGTCGCTAGACCGACTAATCTTGGTCGATGGACCGACGAATGGTAACTTTTCCCTATTGTGAATAGACTTCTTTTCCCATTCGCTAGACCGACGAAGATCCATGTGTGGTTGCTAGACCGACGAATTGATTCTGACGAAAAAAAAAATCTTGGTCGCAACAACGACCCTATTCCGACAAAACTTCGTTGCAAAAATTTTCAAATTTAGTAGTGACTCGTGATGTGAAGATATAGATGGATATGAGGATTTGTTAGTTCACCACCCCGAGAACCCGCAAGCATAGAAACATGATCCAGATTTTATGAGCAGAATAGAATGAATACAGATTATTAATAGGTACTTAACACAAAATAACAGAGATACAGTAAAACTGGTTTTCTATTCAATAAGGAAATAAGCTGAAACTGTAAAATGCAGCGGAAACAAGCTTGCTAGAATGCTGGCGGCTCATCTCTGAGAAGAGATTTGACGATTGCACCCATTCACAAGAAAATGATTACAATGAGGCTCTGAAGGACTTTTTACAATAAAAAGGAATGCCAAAAACCCTAGACGTCCAAAAACCTAACCCTAGGAGATGAAGTGCCAAAATTCATGTGGGCCTCGTTTGGGTAAGTTAGTACATTAACTTCTCGAGGTCGTAACTTTTGCATACGATCTTCGTTTTAGGCGTATGATAGCCCGTTGGAAAGGTATCGTCAAGGAGATTCATTTTGGGGGACCAATCATGCCTTTGGATATCATTGAGAATATATATCCCGAAAAACCTTCATTTAGGCCCTCAAAATGGCCCCATAAGTTAAAACTGCTAAAAATAGTAAATTACCAAAATTGCCAGAAAATTGTTTTGAGCTAGTTGGAAAAGGTGGGTGGCCATCGATATCCACCTGGATCAATCCTCCCTCCTTAGGAAGCAATGGTCTCCATTGCATTGAGGTCCGCCATCATATGAGGAAATTTATGTTGAATTTGGCCCCGGGTGAGCCACTTCCCTTAGTGTAGGAGTTGCCCTGCTTTGACGACTCGATAAAGATGGATCCTTTGTTGTCGAGTGCCCTTGATCTGTGTGTCTACAATATGATCATTGGATGCCTATTATATGCAGTCGGGGTTGAGCTTTGTTGGTGTCAGTTGTTCTGCTACTTCTGAGGTGTCCAATAATGGTGGGAAATAAGGGCGAAGGAGATCCACGTTGAACACTGGGTGCAGGCCAAGGAAAGGAGGAATGTTGAGCTGAAACGAATTATCCCCCACGGTCTTGGTGATGATGTACAACCCATAATGGAGTGGAAGAAACTTCCAATGGGGTATTGTAAGGTGTTCTTTCTATAAGTGCAACCAAACTTTGTCGCCCACCTGAAACTTATGTGGCACCCGATGTTGATCATGGCACTATTTGTACTTGTCATTGGACTTCTGTAGGATATCCTGAACCTATTAGCGGATGTGCTGGATCCGCTCAATGAACTGGGTGGCTTTGTTAGCTTCAGTTGGATCAGGAGATGAGTTGGTTGAGGTGATCTCAAGGGGAAGTGCAACATCTATGGGACCCAATGGTTGGAATCCCAACCCCACCTGAAAGGGGTTGTGTCTGGTTGAGCTATGCAGGGCTCGGTTGTAGCTATGTTGGACATAGGGAAGGATCACATCCCATGTGCGAGGGTGTTGTGAATTATACATGCGAATGATATGCACAATCATCCGATTTATGACCTCGGTTTGGTCATCTGTCTGAGGGAGGAAGGCCATGGATTTGATGAGCTTAGTGTCCAGCAGTGACCAGAGGCTCGACCAGAATGTGCTGAGAAATCGACTATCTCGATCTGAGACAATGGTTTGTGGGATTCCAAAATGTACCCAAACTCGTTCAAAGAAGAGCTTGGCAATGGCCTCTGCTGTGATCCTCTTCTTGCAAGCAACCAAAATCGCCATCTTAGAAAAGTGATCAACAACCACAAAAACACAGTCCTTTCCCCGCTTGGTGGATGGGAGGCCCGACATGTAGTCCATTGAGATGGATTCCCATGGCCTGTCAGGAGTAGGAAGAGGGGTGTATAGGCCCTGTTTCTTAGTGGTCGGTCTGGCAATCGCGTAGGCAGTGCAGGACCTGATATACTTGCTGACCTCTTGTCGAAGTTTCGGCCAGTATAAATGTTTTTGTAGCATCGCCACTGTATGTTCGATGCCGAAGTGTCCTGCCACCTAACTGTAGTGGGATTCCCAGATTAGCTTCGCTCGCTTGCTTGATGGAACATAGATATGGCCCAGATGACACAACAACCCATCCTGAATATGGAAATTATCGACAACTTCATTTGCCCCCAACATTTGGTAGGTGGTGGCAAAGTCTGGGTCTATCTCATAGAGTTGGGGCCATCTAGAGGTCTCATGGCCGCAAGAGTCTAGCATTGTGGTGAGTGTCGCGACTAGCGGTCTGCTAAGGCAATCAACGACGCGATTGGTGCTTCCTATTTTATACTTGATGTTGAGGTGGAATTGTTGCAAGTATGTGGACCACTTTTGATGGAAGTCATTCTGCAATTTTCCTTGTGTCTGCATGAACTGCAGTGGCTTATGATCAGTGTGGATGATTGTCTCCTTCCCAAGAATGTAGTGTCTGGCGACAGGCTTGCACAATGGAGTACATTTCTTTGTCGTAAGTAGGGTACTTACGGATAGCATCTGATAGTGTCTCACTATGATAGGCCATGGGATGGTCGTGCTGAGTGAGAACGACGCCCACAGCATAGTCGAAAGCATATGCCTCGATCTCAAAGGGTTGTTGCAGGTCTGGGAGTGACAGTACTGAGGATGAGCACAAGCGCTACTTGAAATCGTCGAACAATTGTTGTTGGGGCCGGCCCCACGCAAATTACGCCTTACCACCACCCTTGGTTATTTGGCTGAGGGCCCATGCAATATGGGAGAATCCCAACACAAACCTACGGTAGAAATTGGCAAGGCCCAAGAAGATTCGGAGCTCAATGAGTGTGGTTGGGGTTGGCCAATCACAGATGACTTGGATCTTGGCTGGATCCACATGTACGCCATGTTGATCGACGATGTAGCCCAGGTAATGGACCTTGTCCATGCCAAAGGAACATTTTTCCAAGTTGGCGTATAGCTTGTGCTATCGCAGGGTGTGCAGAACCTGTTGAATATGCTGCAAGTGTTCGACCCAAGTCTTGTTGTAAATGATAATCTCATCTAGATACACCACTACAAAATTATTGGCGAATGGTCGCAGGATATCGTCCATCAACCTCATGAAAGTGGTTGGTGCATTTGTCAAACCAATGGGCATGACCAACCATTCAAAAAGGCCTTCCTTTGACTTGAAGGCGGTCTTCCATACATTTGTTTGTTCTATCAGGACCTGGTGGTAGCTAGACTTCAGATCAATCTTACTGAAGTATTTGGCCCTCGTGAGTTGATCAAGGAGGTCGTCGATTCGGGGAATCAGGTACTGGTTTCTGACTGTGATTTTATTCAGAGCCCAGTAATCAATGCAAAGTTGCCAGGTTTCATCTTTCTTCTGTACCAACATGATGGGGCTCCCACAAGGTGATGAGATGGGACAGATGTGCCCCTTGTGGAGCAGTTCTTGCATCTGTCGCTTGATCTCCTCATTCTCTAACAAAGAGCTGTGATAGAATGACCCATTGGGCAGCGGTGCGTTGGGGGTCAGATCGATGGCATGCTTGACCTGGCAGTGCAGAGGTACCCCGGTAGGTGAGGAGAAGATATCTGAGTATTCTTCCACGACCTTATCTACTTGCTTCTGTTGTGTGGAGAAGTCGGCCGCAGAGACCTTGGATGTGGCTGTGATCTTTCGCTTATTCTAAGAGTGAATCACGAAGAAGACAAAATTCCCCGTCTAAGAGATGACCTTCCTACATTTCTTAGCAGAGATCAAGGAAATAGCACTAGGTGGGACTGCCTCGGGTATCCTATACAATTTCCTGTTCAAAGTAATAATAACACTACGAGGCCTAGACTCATATACATCATGACGTTTCCATAAATAAGGTTGTTCCAAAAGAACATCACAAACTTCAAGAGGAGAAACATCACACACTACCTCGTCTTTGAAGGGCTTGATGTCGTATGGAAATCGACACTGTTAGCTGAAGCGGAGATCGTTTCCTTGGCGGAGCCATCCAATGGTGTAGGGTTGTGGGTGTGGTGTTGTCGACAGGGCCAGCTTCTTGATGACCTCTGCTGAGATGAGGTTCTTTTGGCTACCGCTATCAACGATGAAATGCAGCAGGGTGCCTTTTACCCACATCTGTGAATGGAAGAGGCACTCTCCTTCTTTTGGTTCATCTGGTTCACCACGCTGGAGCTTGGTGGTAGCAACGGTGGCACTAGGTTCTACGTCAATGATATGTCTTCCCCTTTCTGGTTCTGAGTCAGAACCCACTTATGATTCAGAGGCTTTCACTTCGGCCACCAACGATTGCTTTGAGCAGCAGTCAACAGTGTCATGCCAAGGGCTCTTATGGAAGTTGCACCACTTCCCGGTATCTTTCTTTGTCTTTATGGTGTCCTTCTTTGCTTGCAGCTTGGACTAGTTGTCCTGATACAGTCCATCTTTGATCTTTCATTTATTCTATGGGTTGGGGCCGCCCTTTTCTAGCTTTTGTTTTGAGGGGTTCCCAGGCCCAAATTATTGCGTCTGCTCGATTTTGACGGCATATTGGTAGGTCGCACCCAAGGATGAGATGTCCAGAAATTTCATTTCGGTCTGGATGTATCTATGCAAAGCAACGTGATACTTGATCACTTGATTTCACTCCGAATCTTTGATACCCATCTTGGTGCACAAGGTATGGAATATATTTGTGAAATCTGGCACTGCTTGGTCTCTTTCTTTCCACAGTGTGGTCCATTTGGTATACAAGTCGTCATAACTTCCGACAGGGTAGTATTGTTCCTTAATAGCATCCCTGAAGGATTCCTAGGTGGTCATGACTGTAAATAATGAGGGTTCCTCTGTTTTCTTTTTCTCAGAGAAGGTTTTCCACCAATGTTTGACATGGGGAACGGCTTTAAGGAGCGCAAAAGTAATCTTTTCTCTATTCGAAAAGTTATGGATAGAAAAATACCCTTCTATTAGATTCAACCACTTGCCTACAACATCTGTGTCTATCTGACCTTCAAATATAAGAATATCGAAGTTTATTTGTACCTTGAAGGGGGCAGCGCCTCCACTCGAAGAAGATGTGTCGCCTGTTGGTAGCCGCCGAAGGATTTGCGCGAAACTATCCATCATCTCGTTCCTTTGTTGCATGAGGGCTTCCTCAATCAATGGTTTGAAAGGATCTCATGTCCCATCATATTTGTTTTCTCCTACCATGAGAGGTCGCTTGGGGGTGCGAGATATTTTGTCCTCAAGAGAAACAAGCTCGAGACCCAACTCTTTGTACTCCAACCTTGTTGGGGACATGCATTAAGACGACAAGGAGAAGACCGCTCTGATACCACTGATCCGGATTTATGAGTGGAATGAAATAAATATAGATTATTGTTAGGTACTTCACACAGTAAAACTAGTTTTCTATTCAATAAGGAAATAAGCTGAAACTGTAAAATGCAGCGGAAACAAGCTTGTTGGAATGGTGGCAGCTTATCTCTGAGAAGAGATGTGAAGGTTGCACTCATTCACAAGAAGACGATTACAATGAGGCTTTGAAGGCCTTTCTACAATAAACAGGAATGCAAAAAACCCTAGACATCCAAAAACCTAACCCTAGGAGATGAAGCGCCAAAAGTCATGTGGGCCCCGTTTGAGTAAGTTAGTACATTAACTTCCCGGGGTCGTAACTTTTGCATATGATCTTCGTTTTAGGCGTATGATAGCCCGTTGGAAAGGTATTGTTGAGGAGATTCATTTTGGTATCTCAATCATGACTTTGGCTATCATTGAGAAGTTCAAACCCGAAAAACATTCATTTAGGCCCTCAAAATGGCCCCGAAAGTTAAAACTGCTAAAAATAGTAAATTACCAAAATTGCCAAAAAACTGTTTTGAGCCAGTTGGAAAATGTGGGTGGCCACCGATATCCACCTAGATCAAATCCTGACTAAGTATAGAACCAGAAACGGATCTGTTTGTTTGAGCAAACTAAGAAAGCATTTATCGATAAATGCTTGGGGATGGACGGGAGCGATAAATTCTTTCAAACTTTTTTGAACCCGGGAGTCCACGAACTCATGAATCTGGGACAACAACAGGTGAAGAATCGACTAAGTATGGAAAGGCGGGGCGGTCAGACGGATGAGGACAGACTCATCGTAGGTAGAGTGAAGCTTGTGAATTCGAGGAGTCTGGGGTGAAATTGTAGATCACGAAAGTTTTGGGTGAAAAATGTATATCACGGAACATGGGGCATGAGAGTTCGATAGCGCCAATCTGAGAACTTGCGGCCATAAACTTTAACTATGGGAAAAACATTCTCAGCCATGGAATATACCTGGAGCTCGACAAAACCAGATCCAAGTACAAACAGAATTTGTTTATATTTATTCCAATACTAGTCATATTATTGTATTTTAATAGTATTTTTGTGGCCCAAATGTAAACCATGTTCAAATTGGAAGGGTGTTTTCGACTCGCGAATTTTTTTGAAACACATAAGCGATAGAGAAAATATGAGTTAACATTTTCATATGCAAGCATATTCTCAAATATGACAACATGTAATATATGCACAATATTAAAGAGGGACATGACGTCAACACCTTTGTAGATAACAGTGGGCTAGCACAGTATTGCATTCTTACTATGATGATGCCTTAAAAAAACTAAAATAACCAACAATTTTTTGTCAATTCAAGATGGACACAAAAAAATCATTAGATCCCATAATATTCTCCCATTAATGTGTTTTAATGGGAGATGTCCTCGAGCTTTCTGCTTATTAATGTCAATCTTTTCGAACCTGTATGGTGAGTTTTCACTAGTAAAAGCATAATTAATGTGCATTAGGAAGGGGTGAAGGTGGCGGGGATGGAGGGGAGTGAAAAATGATTTCAAACTTTTGTGAACCCGAGAGTCCGTGAACCTGCGAAACTTTGAATACTCGACTAAGTATGGAAATGTGAGTCGCTCAGACAGATTCATCATAGGTAGAGTCAGTCTTGCGAGTTCAATGAGTCCAGGGTCGAATTGTAGATCACCAAGTTTTAGGTGCAATATATATACCCTGAACACAGGGCATGAGAGTTCGATAGCGCCTACTTGTGAACCCGCAGCCATAAAATTGACTAAGTATGCAAACAAATGGCGGTCGGTCGAACTCGTGATGTGAAGATATAAATGGAGATGAGGATTTGTAAGTTCCCCACCCCAAGAACCTGTGAGCATAGAAACGCGACTAAGTATAGAACCAGAAACAGATAGTAGAGGGGAAGAAGAAAAGGGAAAAATGGGTAAGTATAGAAAAGGAAAAAGAAAGGGAGAAAACAACTTTATCCCTCACATAACAACACTTAGTCTGAAAACTATGAACCCATAGAAACACATTAACTATAGGAAAAGCATTCTCAAGTATGAAATATAGTTGGAGCTCGAAAAACTCTAGTTCAAGTCCAAAGAGATGTTGTTTATATTTATTTCAACATTTTTCATATTATTTTATTTTAATAGTATTTTTGGTGGCCCAAATGTAAAACCATGTTCAAATTTTCTTTTCTCAAGTGGAGATGTGTTTGTGAAGACACATTTCCTTGAACCACAGTCTAGGGGCAGGGAAAGTGCAACATGGACTGTTTGTTGAGAAGACATTTGTTGAAGGTTAAGCAATGTATTTCTAAGTGCACGTATCATTTTCATAGTATCAATATGATTTTTTTCATGTTCTTTGCCTATTCTTTTGAATGCACTTGTCATAGATTTGTCAACCTTTGTCATGTACGAGGCACAATACGATGTTGTGGCATATGCACTGAGGAAATAGTGTGTGTCTGTATTTGCATTCCACATAACTAGATGGTACTTAGAGAAACAATTGTTCCATATATGTAAAAGTTTTCATTTAAGGAAAATTGTTGGTTGTTTAAGTGTAGATTTTATGCATTGGATGTACTCAACTTCTATTAGATTTAGCTCTACCAAGAAGTCTTGAAAGCTCATTAAGTCATCAAAGTCTACTTGTTCTAGAAATGCGAACAAAGATTTAGATTTCTCAATGAGAACATTGTCCTCCAAACTAATTAGCTCTACAATTCTTGTTGTTCTCATTGGCGGCACAAGGAAGTTGTATATGAAATGTGAATTTTTTCATTTTTTACAACTTATTGTATGATAATGTCTATGAACTTTGGCAAGCCCTGGATCCAAATGATTTGTGTTGCATGCCATATATTTGTCCAAAAACTGTTCAATATGTGAGATGTTGTCATTTCCATAGACTAGTGCACCCTCTGTCCACAACAGTGTGTGGTCATGCCCACTCCCTCTATTGTGGAATTAGGTCACAAAACATTAGTCTGATAGTAGTCACAAAATAGTGCCTGGTCAATTCACTCACTCGTTTGTTGTTTGTCATTTTCTCTTGTTTGTTTCAACTTTGAAAAGTTGAAGTCCTGCATCTGCAGTTGGCCCTGTTGTTGCACTTTGCACGGTTGAGATTCTGCATCTGCGATTGGAATTACATTTCTGGTGTTCCGCATTGACGGGTAAGTTTCAATGCCAGGGTTGCACTCAAACATATGGTTTTAAGGAACAAAAAATATGAGGAGAACATTCGATTTCCTTTTTTATATCTCACTATGGGTGCAACAGAGGTGGGTTTTGTGCCCAACATTGACATTCAAAGGGGAACAAGATGTTTTGGAAGGGAACAAAATGAAGAAAATGCACCAAATGTATTGTTTTCACAGAAGAACAAGACAACATCACACTCTTGTTTCTCTGTCAAACGTATCGTTTCGAGGAACATAAAATATGAGAACATTCAAGTTCCTTTTTTATATATTACTATGGCTGCAACAAAGGCGGGTTTTGTGCCCAACATTGGCATTCAAATGGGAACAAGACGTTTTGGAAGGGAACAACATGAAAAAAATGCACCAAACGCATGGTTTTCAGGAACATAAAATACA